>VOPJ01012994.1:0-14754 GCA_014673585.1 Semibalanus balanoides | reverse complement strand
GCCGTGTGGCGTGTGTCTATTATCTAGCTCTAACAGGGGAAGACACCAAACCTTCTTCCAAGTGCTTCCAAGTTCCCTAGTGCTTTTGTATACCTTTGGGCTAGTGTTGGTGCTGTGGGAATAATAAACTAGCCCTTGAGTGGGGAAAAAAAAAAAAAAAACAGGAAAAATTATTCCAAAATATGTTTTTCAATCAGTGCTTAAAATTCAAGCTAAATAGTGTTTTTGCAGCGCCGTGTCACTCGAGGATTGTACCCGTTTTTGTTGCTCCATGAACCATGCTCCCAGTGGAGACTCGTCAATTTAAAGGGAGTGTGCCTACTGTTTTGAAATGTCAAATATATTCTTCTTACGATAATAAGCTATTGGTTTGATCATTGGTTACGATAAAATTCACGTCTGAAGCCCCTTTAGTTGAATGTTTACTTATATTCTGTTTTGCATTTGTTTTGTTTTAAAACTCATAAATGATCGCCACTATAAACAGAGTAACAAGGATGTTACCTACAATGGCGCACCAAAGACAATAAACAAACCCATACGAACAATGTATGGGTTTGTTTATAGTTATCGAGAGGCTCTGTTCGGCAGCTGCTATCAGTGCTCACAAGTTGTTTTATATTGGCCAGAGCTAACAATATATATATGCTAGCGTTGTAATTTAAGAGCAATGCTTCTAGAGTAGCGAAAGCTCTCTAGCGAATATTGATCATTTTGTTCTGCCGGAACGATCTTGGCGAATTTGGAATATCTCAGCAACCATAGTGAATCTGAGGAAATGAAGTACATGGCTAAATTCAGAAAAATATGTTCTACAGACTAGTAGTGTCAACAACTCCACATTACCAATGTGAGTAGGCACACTCCCTATAAAATATGCAGCAAAATAAGGCAAAAATCACAAACATGCAAGCTGACCATCAGCGTGATTGCCAACACGATTTAATGTTTTCTTATTTGATTATACACATTTTTATAACGCGTTCAAGTGATCATTTGGTCTTTCTCACAGTTTCGAGTTTCAACGTATTTGGCATTTATCACTCCTGTGGATTGAAGCTCGCTTTCCACTGTTATTGGAGTGTTGCCTGCACTGTCAGACTGGCCCAGCCGCTCTGTGCCGGCGTAGACACCTGATTTACATTGCACCGTCCATGTAATGGCCGGTGACAGCAGTGTGACAGCCGGTGACTGCAGAGTGACAGCAGAGTGACAGCAGCCAGACTGAAGCTGCAGCTGTCCGGCCGGCGGTCCTCGTGACTGAGATAGCCGCCAGATCGCAGCTGAGCGGCCGGCTCTCTAACAGCTGCCCGCCCAGGTGTACAGAGCTCATTGTACCCAGCTGCACGACCGGTGCACAACACAACATACCGACTCTGGTGTGCAAATCAGAAGGCAGCTGCATGCCTACATACCAGGTGGCGTCTGCCGTAGAGAATCAGTCTGGTAAAATGCACAATTACGATGCAATCGCTGCGAGATTGAAGGTCGCTCGTGGGCTTATCAACAAGAGAAATGGACATCTCATGTCCATGAGTTTTTACGTACAAAACCACGGTCAGAGCTCGAACTCGCGCACAATTGTGATCAGCTTGTGTGCCACGGGCTCTTCAGCAAACGCGCTGCTGTCTCTCCAAACAATATCTGCTGCTCAATTTCTGCTGTTTGTTTGCCGCTCCAGCTGACTTCAAACAAGGCACTGCGCCGTCCCAGACAGGCCGCCTCGGCGGGCAACAGCAGCACTCCGGCGGCGGCGAACAGCGGCGCATTCCTATCGCGTGCGGCAATCCGGGCGCGGCGGCTCGGCCGACTGGCCGTCCCGCGCGCTGTATTTGACGTGTCCAGCTTTATTGGAGCGAGTCTCCTCTTCATCTGGCTGGCGGCCTTTCATTGGGCCGAATCCCCCGCGGCATCGATTGGACCAGAGAGCTGTCTGCCATTCAGACTGCCCGGCCAGCGTACAATAACAAGTGTCTTACAGCGCCCGCGGCTAAATAGACTCACCAGGCTCGTGCTCGCGCGAGGCCGCCGCTGTCGCCGTGCGCCGGCTTCATCCCACTGCATTCAGCACCAACAATAGATTATCTCGCATTCATTACAAGTGCAATTTGCGAATCGATTCGTCGCGTCCAGCAGTCGGGCGCGCACACGTGCAGTTGAGCGCCGGACGAATGAGATCGTGGACGGACAACACGGCTGCTAACGGCAGTCCCACGTGGCGGATTCCCACGGCTCCGGCTCGGCGCACGACGCCACCCTTGTAAATTTCCTCCCACTTTGCCTTTCACGGCGCGTTAGATAGTCGAGTCGACGGTGGTGCGGGCGCTCCGGCGTAAATTCGGTCGGCCGGCCGGCACTGTGACAGCGCGGCGTGTTTAGCCGCGCTGGCGGCGACTGTGGCGCACACAATGCGGCGTAATGAGACGTTTATGGCGCCGCCCGCCGCGCGGGTCAAAGCGTCACGATCGGAGACGATAGCGCCGGCATCCGCCGCGCGACGCGAAAAAACAGTCCGCTCCGGCGGCCGGGCGGGGAGCGCGGGGGAGCGAGGGAGAGGACCAATGACAGGGGTGGGAGTGTCGTTTGGGAGCGTCGGGTCCGGCCCGCGGCGGGACAGGTGAGGGATGAGGCGCGGGTCGAGCTGGGAGGACCGATCTCAGGCGGGCAACTATCAGGTGGACATGACAGCATTGAGAGATAGGCCAACAGCGCGCTCGGGTGATGGCGTAAAGGGACAGCCTAGTGGACCTGAGAAATGTTGTCCAAGCTGAGTCGGTGGACTGGTCACTGGACAGCACTTGCACAGTATAGGTACAGCTAAAAGTTTCAGCTTTGTGGCTCTGCACTTCAATGGGCAGAGTCGCCTGGGACGTCCATCCATACTGTACTGGCGGATTGACGGGACCATTTTTAGCAAGTCACTCGGTGACTTGCTCAAAAGCATGGGCGGATCACTTTTTTTTTTGGGGGGGGAGCAAATCCCAAAACGTCTCACACAATTATGAGAACTCATCGGATTTCGCTTGCATATATGCATAGATAACTGAGTTAAACAACTTTCCTTAGTAAAAGTTGCTTAGATTTTATATCATCTCAGGACATGTATCACGTTTTCGCCGATTTCAGGTGGTTTGGGGAGTGCCCACTCCCACCTTCTGGATCCACCCGTGCTCAAAAGTACAGCGACCGTCACTGTACTTTTTCCAGTATGTTTGTCGCAGACAATGATGTTGACATTGTTGACTGATGCGGACATTGTTGCGGATCTCACTACAAATGGTTCTCTTAATTGTGATTGCCATACGTTCTTGCGTACACCGACCATACCAGCATTTGAAGTGACGCTGAATATCCGTCCCGTCTATTTCAGATGAATCAGGTGACTGCTAATGAGGAACACGTCCCATAGACATTGTGATAGATCAGAGCAATATGTCACCCGCTTCTGGGAGTTCATGAATGCATATTGTCATAAAGGAGCACTTGATTCGGGCTCCAGATAGCTTTTGAGTTGTCGCATGCTTTTGAGAATGCTAAACCGACATTATGAGAGCCGAGTTCTTGGAAGGGGGCAATATGTTATCAGCTGATGTGGGGTGTAATTACCGTTATGACCCCGGCAGCTTGAGTCGAGTGTAAGTGCTCTGAGCGAGTCGGGATACTCTGCATCATTTCAAATAGCGCCGCGCCAGCTGAAGTGCTGATACAGCTGAGCTGTTTCTACCCTGTGACATTAGACGTTAAGAAGTGACACCAGCTGTAGCCTGCCTCGGTTCAGCTGCGCGCCATGTCCTCGGAATTCTCGTCACGGGAAGGGTGTAACGTATGTACAGTATAGCGCAAATGTTCTGTCCACTTCATCGACACCACCTCTGACTCTGTCTCTGTCTGTCGGTGCTGCACACAGTGGAATCCAATGCAACTACTATAGCCCTCGCCCCCGGTATTAGGGGCGAGGGTATACATAGTTTCATTATATTTCACTGCATGTAGCACCGACAGACAGCACCGATAGACAATGCTGACATTGATTTCAACGGGTGCGCTTAAGCATTATGCAAAGCCTTTTCAGAATACTTTCAAAACTAGCCTCCGGCAGACGAAAACAAACATCGCCCCAGAGAAATGGAGGGTTTATTCGAATAGTGCACTGAAAGGACTGCTACTAGCCGTTTTCACGAAGGATTTATTCGCCGGGCGCATCGACATCGGGTGGTGTGGACGAAGTGGACAGAACATTTCCACTACACTGTACACACATACATACATACTGTCCTGTGACGTACGGTACGACTGTAAGGAGCTGGGCTACACGGTAGCCGGCGGGGGTCTGAACAGTGACGTCACTAAATCCGATAATTATCGCAATACTTACACTGACGTTACATCATGCAGTCTTAAGGTGGATCTGGATCAGGTCGAGCTGGAGAAAATTGTCTCAGTTGGGCTGATTTCACACAATCTGTGGTCAGATTTATCACGATAATAACGTCATATTATTTGAGCGATGTTGCGCCGCTGGTGTTGGAATGTTTGGATAGTTTTCCCATAGATTGTTGTCACCAGAGTTCGTCATGGGCTGGGCTGGCCCATGTGTCAAAAGGGCCTGGGCTGATCCTGGGCTTGGTCTCAACTTTAAGGATATCACTGAGCCCTGCAGGCGGGCCTGGACTGAGAATGATGAAGTAATGCGCGCGCCGCGCAAGCCAGGTCAGAGCTTAATAAATGTTTTAACCAGGCGCGTCGCCACGAAATTTTGAGCGGGGGGAGGTAGGAGTTAGGACCCAAAAGTTCATATTTGACAGTCAATCTGTCGCCAGCGAACTCTATTGACGTCTAGACGCCAAACTATAACACGCAGGATGAAACAGATTTTACCATGTTAATCTACACTTGAAAATGTATTAGATCCACGATTTTCATTGAAATCGAAGGGGTCCGTCAAATCTTGAATCTGTCGGTAGCGAATTTTATTGGCATCTAGACGCCAAACTATCATATGTAAGGTAAAACGCATCTCACCATGTTAATCTACGCCTGTTACTCTATCTGGACACTGATATTCATGTAAATATAGGTAAGGGGTCTCCAAAACTCGAATATGTCGCTGGCGAACTCTATTGGCGTTTAGACGCAAAGCTATCATGAGCAGGGTGAATCAGATTTCACCATGTTAATTTCCCATCTAATTCTACGTCTCGAACTCTATCTGGACACCAATTTCACTGGACATAACCGAAGGATTTTTAGAACTATGCGAAAAAACACTATTCTTTAGAATTGTGTTTTTTCCATTGTGAAAATATAAGGGGTCCACCAAATCTCGAATCTGTCGCTGGCGAACTGTATTTGGCGTCTAGAGGCCAAACTCTCATAATAAGGGTGAAACGGATTGCATCATGTTGATCTACGTGCTCTCTTCTTTATGTCTGTAAATGATTCTAAGGTGACCTTAGGGGTTTGCGAATCTGTCGCTGAATGCGTATGTGAATTTTTGCACTGTCTTCACAGTTCACACACGCTTCCAAATGCTTTCAAATAAAAACATACACACAAATAAGACATCAAAATAAAGGAAGCACCCGGTATAAGACATTCTTTGATTTCTCTGTTCCACAAAGCTAAATCATAGATGTATCCAATTTGTGTCGTCCAAAAATACTGCACCGCATCGTTTTGAGCGATGACAAACATATTTCGCAAATAATGTACCTAGATTCTTAGCCTAAATACCTCAAGGTTTGGAACGCAGTTCTAGCGGGGGGCAGCCCCCAACTTATTTAGAGTAGGGGGCCGGGGGCTCCTGCTGTCCCCCCTCCCCCGGTGCCCCTGATTTCAACCAGCAGTTTACTTCCACAGCAACACACAGGGGAGTGATATTGTTTCTCATTTTTAGTATACAGGGAAATATGTTAGGATAATGATGGCAAACTTTGTGAAAACAATCATATGCTTAATCTGAACGGGCCAGATCGGGAATAGGCTTCAATATTATTAATTTGACTGGGCCTGGTTTGGGCCTGGGCTTGGCGTTCATGGGCTGGGGGCTGGGGCCTGGGCTGGGCTGGGCTGGGCTGGGGGCTGGGGGCTGGTGGGCCCATGACGAACTAGGTTGTCACTACAAATCATTAAAAAGGAAGACGCCAAGAGAATGTTGATTGTCGGTGTGACTGCGCTAGAGGAAATAAGCATTACGCATCAAGCGAGCAGGTCAACAGGACACATAAAAAGCGACGTTAGACTGCATTTGTAGTGTGTACCTACAACAACAAACGAAATGCAACCCGTATTATATGTAAATACATACATACTACATACATGATACATACATAGTTGATAGTATGTACTAGTGATGTCATTTTCCAAAAACAATCCTGACCAAAACCAATCCAATACCGAACAGAGGGCATTTTGGTTGTCCAAATAGTGACCAATTTTGGTTGAGGCAAAAATGCCCAAGATTTTACCGATTTTTGAATAGTGTAATTATTTATCAACACTGGCAAAAATAGCTTTGTTAACATCATCATTGATAAAACGCACATGTACAGATTCCAAAAAGACGTTATAATTGTGAAAAAGGGAATAAATACATTTGCAAAGCAAAATAGTGGATTCCGCGAGCAAGATTAAATACATTTACATCAAGTAACTGAATTTCGAGCAAATTGTGTATCAATTTGTTGGATAGAAATAAGAAAGCGTAAAAATGTGACAAAATTAAATTGTTTAAGATTAACCCGCGAGTTACTGGGGGGTCTATTTATAGCCCCCCCCCCTCCGTTATTCTGCAATATCTCCTAAACCAACGTAGGAATCGTAACCAAACTTTCAGTACCTTGTCCCGGATTAATTTGACACATTCTGCCCGATGGAAAAAGATGAGGCTATTAATAGGTCAACCGGAATGACGTCAGTGACGTCATGTCGCGTTTTTTTGTTGAAAATGAGGGTTTGCGGAAAACGCTGTCCCCAAATGTCACAGTTTTAAGATAACCTCAATTGTCATAACACTAAAAGACAGGGAAACGTTGGCTATCAGATTGCTATCTCGGATTTTTTGAAAATTTGAAGTTCAAAATTTTTGAGAAAATCCAAACACATTTTTTAAAGCTCTCTTCACACAAAAGCTTTGAATTTCTTCCAAAAAAAACCGGACATATATGTAGTTGAGTTGATCCAATAAATGTTGGTAGCAAGTTTTGAAGATCGATATCTTCAAAAATGACTGAGTGGAAAGCCTTCAAGACAACAATTACGACCACTTTACTGCAAACAATAAGCAAAAAGTGCATTTTTCCGTTTTTGTTGCTTTTTTCTTTCGATTTGTATGGAAAAAATCATGTTCTAAGGTCATTTCGCGTTTCTAATCGATAAACGAACCCTAAACAATGTGTTAAACTCTAATGTGCGTAATCTTCAATTGACCTTTGACCTCGATGACTTAAAACATGACCCAAGGTCAGAATAGCTTAGAATGGTATTAGATTGTCAGATGCACGAATCATATCGAATTTACCAACTTATTATGCGTTCAATACGCATTTTGCGCGCAATGCCGACCACCGGACTTTGATGGCACGGTCAAGCATTTAATATTTGACGTGACCTGTAACGCATCGGTGACCCCGAGATAACAATATTAGGTTTCTCTCGACAAATTTGATAGGGCTATCGAATGCCCGTAGAATTTTTAAAGTCGGTCCAGCAGTTCGGAGATCAAGGGGGGGCTATAAATAGCCCCCCCCCCAGTAACTCGCGTTACAGAATATACCCCAGTAACGCGCGGGTTAAGCTGACCGAAAAGTGTCCACAATTTTTTTTTTCACAAATTAAAAAAAAAGAGTGATGGAGATGAGTGCCCAGATCAGTGGCACCCATCTCCATCATTTCACATACTTTTCTAATGCGGTATATTCCCTTTAACTGCTGTGCCATCCAACCCAGCGGGACGCTTATTTTGGAACCAATGTACATACATCTTATATTTACAGTGTCCAATGTTCTTTCTTATGTCGCTTGTTTCGCGGTATGGATGTTTGATTTCGTTTGAATTTGCGATAGCTTAGACAACTATTATCCTTCGGTTCGAATGGCAGTCTCAACTCCCGCGGAGCCTTGCATGCGGAAATGGGCCGCCTCACTCTAGGATGCTTCCCGGCTGGAATAGCTGTGTGCAGATTCCTGCATCTTCCCTCCGCCCTGATTGAAATTTAGAGAGTCGCATAAATTTCGCCGTCAGCTGATATTGCCGCTCCTTCTTCATTTTCCTTCCTAACGTCTGACATTATCTCGTCAGAGTTTCTGCCAAGATTTCACATCACACAGATTGCTGCGAGGAAGAGAAAGAAACAAAGAACACTTGTTCGCAAAACTAATTAGCGATGAGTATTTGTTGCAAATGATGAAGGTTACAGATTTTCCCTCGCAGCTTCGAACACATCCAATAAGCCAAGTACACTCAGCTATCAGCTGTGAAACTCGACTGTACTCGATTACCAGTGCTACCACATGCGGGTGTTTCCAGGATGAGGGTAGCCGATTCTTGAATGTAGGCTGAGCACGGCTGGGACCAACGTTTTGGAGTTCAAGAAATAAAATAAATAAACGTTTTGCTGATACATGGCTTTAGATGAAGTGTGAACTGTGGAGCAAGAGCATTACATGATTGTTAATTCCCACCATTCATTTAAGTTGTTTTAGAAATCCTCCGGAGGTGGCACTATCCCTTTAAACATAAACCATCGATTAGATGCCCTCTATTTCAGTACACCTGTTCTGCCGGCAGCAAAAACAACACTCCAACGCCGGCGGGACACCGCGATTGGTATGCCTTTAGCCAAAGGCCCAGCCCAGCACTGAACCCTCCCCGCCCCGCCCCCGTCCCGGTCCGGTCACGTCTCTTGGTGCGGGCCCGTGCCGGTGAAAAACGTCCCACTGGCTTGCCACCTGTGACGTCACGGTATCTAGCGGCATCTCTCTCTGGTCAGCCAGCAGTGCAGCTGTCATGGCCGCCGGCGGAGTACCGAGACCGACCGGGCTGCAGAACTGGTCAGTCAGAGGTCTGATGGATGGCGCTGCAATGGGCCTAACAGCGTGCTGAGGCTGCACTGTCGACTGACGCTGGGGCTGGGATTGTGAGGCTCAGGTTGGGATTGTGGGGCTCAGGCTGGGATTGTGAGGCTAGAGCTGGGATTGTGAGGCTCAGGCTGGGATTGTGAGGCTAGAGCTGGGATTGTGAGGCTCAGGCTGGGATTATGAGGCTCAGGCTGGGATTGTGAGGCTCAGGTTGGGATTGTAAGGCTCAGGTTGGGATTGTGAGGCTTAGGCTGGGATTGTGAGGCTGAGGCTGAGGCTGATAGACTGAGGGACTGAGGGACTGAGGGACTGAGGGACTGAGGGACTGAGGGACTGAGGGACTGAGGGACTGAGGAGACTGAGAGACTGAGAGGGACTGAGAGACTGAGGAGACTGAGAGACTGAGAGACTTGAGAGACTGCAGAGGACTGGAGACTGAGAGACTGAAGAGGACTGAGAGGGGACTGAGAGACTGGAGAAGACTGGACGAGGACTGAGAGACTGAAAGGACTGAGAACTGAGACTGATAGACTTGGAGACTGAGGAACTAGACTGAGGGACTGAGAGACTGAGACTGAGAGACTGAGGACTGAGAGATGAGACTGAAAACTGGAAGACTGAGAGCTGAGACTGAGAGGCTGAGGACTGAGAGACTGAGACTGAGAGAACTGAGACTGAGAGACTGAGACTGAGAGACTGAGACTGGAGAACTGAGGACTGAGGACTGAGACTGAGAGACTGAGGACTGAGAGACTGAGACTGAAGAGCTGAGAGTAGACTGAGAGACTGAGATACTGAGACTGAGAGACTGAGACTGAGAGACTGATGACTGAGAGACTTGAGGACTGAGAGACTGAGGACTGAGAGACTAGACTGAGAGACTGAGACTGAGAGACTGAGACTGAGAGACTGAGACTGAGAGACTGAGACTGAGACTGAGACTGAAAGACTGAGACTGAGAGACTGAGACTGAGAAACTGAGACTGTGAGACTAAGACTGTGAGACTGAGACTGTGAGTGAGACAATAGTGGACAGGTGATAAGTATAGGACAACAATTTCATTGAAAAGAAGCACCATTTTTGGTGCAGCATTTATCCTCAATTGTAACGTGTATATTATTTACTTTCACTCAGAATATCTAAGGGTTACCGAATGGCGTGTCAACTGTCAGGCGGAGTCGTGCTAGTACTTCATAAAAGACAGGGATGCAGTCTGGATGAAAAACCCAAGCTGCAATACTAAGGAAAACATTCACGTTCATGCTTCTTTGACTTATATTTTTATTCCGCTGCCTACATCCATATTCATAAACTCCTGGGGGCGTGCCCGAGTTGCGTGCTTCTAGTGGCATTTCCCATGGCTTGTTTTCCTGCCCGATTGATATGCAGTTCCAATTGCTTAATGGAGGTGCACCATTAGTGAGCGCGGTATCTGTGAGACATGCATCCGACATGGATCCGGGTGGACAGGCAGTGGACAGGCAGTGCAGACAGTACGACCCCGGCCCGCTTTAAATCACTCGTCCTAAACCACGGACATTGTGAGCGCGGTATCTGTGAGACATGATCCGGGTGGACAGGTGGACAGGCAGTGCAGACAGTACGACCCCGGCCCGCTTTAAATCACTCGACCTAAACTACGGACATTGCTCGCAATCGACCGACTGCAATAACACCAACTAACATAAATTGGCCCTAAATATAATAAGCTGGGCCCACCTTCCCGTGCACTGTGCTGTCGTCGAGAAAGGTCAGCCGGTGAAAATGATAGCCATCATCTCCCGTCCAGTCAACGTATCCTCTGAATGTTGAGGTAAAACGCGGCGTTGATGCAACAAGTTAACTACCACGGCCATTGCAGGGTTCAGTCGGTCATTGCTCAAATACGGTTAATTTAATTATAGCCGTTGTAAGGTACGAATGTACAGGTACATTCGTACCTTACAAAGGGCTATAACAAAGGTGCAAAAAGTGTCAAGATGGTCACAAGCACGAACACAAAACGCAAAATGAGTCACAATGACTAGAAAAAGAGTTAATATCACAATATCCGCAAATTATTTTTTTCTTCGGAACTCAGCGTAAGTAATAATCAACAAAAAATTAAGGATAAAGCCTTGCAAAAATTAAAATCAACCAGACGCACTTCAGTCTTCAGCACACATATTCTGGTATAAACAAAACATGCCGGCTACCACGACTTTCAAAGCAGAAGATGTTTTTGGCAGCTCGTCGAGAAACACCACATGAAGGAAAATGTGCATGTCGCTTGAAGCCTGAAGGTAACCTTCACGCAATGGTCACAATGGTTATAACTTACAACAAAGTGCACGCACTTGGGCACAGTCGCAATGGTGAAGGAATAGGGTCACCTACTTTGTGCGTAAGATTCTGCAGCGCTCAGCTGCTGTCTTTGGATAACCTTTGGAGTGATAACTTCACGTGTCTTTAACACCCTGAAAAATTTAAATGTACAACATATTACAAATCACTAAATATGTAAAGATTCCCCCCAAAAGCTAACATTCCATTATTATGTACTAACTAATAGTTGATATACATTGACGGAAGGATTTTGCGAGCAGGGTTAGAATGGAAAGGTTTTTCGACTTCCCTCTCCCTCCTCCTTTGGTGGCCCTCCTGGCCCCTCCTTGGTGGCCAAGTGGTTAAAAGCAGCGGACTTTGGATCGGTTAACCCCGGCGTTCGAATTCCCGCTCTGCGCCCATAGTACCTGTCCCAGTAGACGACATATACGTGGCAATGGAGTCGGGCGGAGCTCGACACCCTTCTACCCCAAACCAAAACCTAACTGGTCCTAATCCAGGACCCAAACAACCTGATGACGCCGAAGCCAACTGCCCCGGAAACGTCGTGTACAGTCTTACACAACTGACGAGGATGAAAGTCCGAAAAACTCTTTCCATAATAAGTTGATGATTTAAAAGTACAAGTAAGTCACATCAGCTCATTTATGTTGCAAATCGGTCACCTTCGCACGTGGGCAAGTGCGTAAGATTTTGCACCTCTGGCCGAGAACGTAGACTTTCACAACAAATTCCAAACACTAAATTAGTCGTCGTAGAGGGCAAAGTTAGTCCGCCGAATACATCACCACTTTTTTCTTCTAAATGTGTTATTAATTGTCTATAATTCGATTAACTTTATTAAAGGGACACTGGCCACTTAACAATTATATTTTTAGTTTGAGATAGCCATTTCGAGTGCTTGACATTGAAATTATGTTATGGTATACGTTAAAACAAAACTACTGAGGTCGAATCTCAAAGAAAATTTTGAGTTGGTTTGAAGTTGACATCTGTACATCCCCAGTCCCCAGTGATTGAACAGGGATTCTAGCCGATGACGTCATCACTCTTTACTAAATTGTTAATGATAGTGAACTTGTTTGCATTGGCCATACGTTAGCCATACATTTGCAGAGTGAAGGTTTTCTCTATTTCTCGAAATTTCGTTGATATGACGTCATCAGCCCAAATAATACAAATTTAACTTTTTATCATTTGAGCACCTTTTGTGAGAAACAAGTCATAGTCGTGTTCGGCAGCAATAACTTTCATATTTAGCACCACAGCGGGCGTGATTTGATACTTTTGGAAGGTGGCAGTGTCCCTTTAAGCTTTACTTTATTTATAGTGCGGATGGCGTTTGCTGCTAATAAGCTCGACGCATGTATTGGTTGTGGTAGTGTACTACAACCAAGATATTCGTCGGGCTTACTAGCAATGACGAAAGCAATGGAGACATTCAAAATTCGAATTATTGTAATGACTTCTATGTAGGTATGTATGTACATATGTACGTTTTGAAAATCGAGAGTGGTGTGCAGTGGATAATACAACCTACAATTCCGAGACATTTAATTTTATATGGATTTTTTAAGCTCAATTGGGCTTCACTTCTGTACAACACAAGCCCGAACAAATTATATGCGCCCTGATGACTTTCCTAGTTCAGACGGCTCAAAAGTAATCGAAGCTAGCATCCGTAGACACAACTCTTTCGAACGCGGAAGCTCTGGCCGGGCCGAAGGCGGAAGTTAAGCATGTCTTCACCAGTCTTTGAGGTATGTAGCGTGGGTTGGATTACTGGCAACTCTGGCCACGAGTCAGCCAAGAAGAGCTGTAGTTTGCAGGATGAGCCAATCCAATCCAATCCAAGCAATCGTGATGATCAAACGTTTAGTCGTCCACTTTGCTGTATTAATACACATAACGGACAGGTTCGTTAAACGGATCCTGACATCACATGACGTCAGCAGACCAATATCCGGAGTGGCGCCGATCAAATGGTGCTCATGTTTGCTGACGAACGTTGGCCAGCATCCTCTCCAGCAAGTTGTTCAGGCTCAGTAGGAAGATGTTGTCTTGATATTTTATAGGTTCTTTTTACCTCCATTGACACTGGTTTTCATTTCCGTCATATGAACTTAGCACTATTGCTGTTGTCATTTATATCTACTAGTATGTGCATTGACGTTTCGTTACAAATATTCTGTAATACATTTAGTCCGTGGTTGTAAATAAAAGAATGTCAAAAATCACAGCTCTTCGATCAGTAGGGCTTGTGACGTAAACGCCGACACCTTGCGACCAGTCGCTAATTTCCGGTACACCGGCATAACTTAACGTCCAAGTATGCCATGCGCAGGAGTTGCAGTCGCCCACCAACACCTTGGTATCTCGTATTTGGCAGGTAGGTATGCACATTCCTCACCCTCAGCTAGACCGCAGTTCAATATGCCGACTGCACCCGTCCCTGATATGCTCAGCGTGTCCCAAACTGTGTTGACTTGTCCAGTCTCCACATCAGTGACAACATCTACAGAACTGTGCCAATTGTCAAGAGCTGCAACATTATGAGTATTGGAAATTAGTGTAATATGAGTAATGGAAACTGTGCCTACCTCAGTGATGACAAGAACTGGAATGTCCGGTATCCCATCTTCAGTATCTCTCTGTCTCTGCATCTGTCTCTGTCTCTGTCTCGCTCGATCTCTCGCTCTCTCGCTCTTTCCTCTCTCGCTCTCGTCACTTTCAATTAAACTGTCAAAATTACCACTTACTTCAATGCTTATAATCTGGTTATAACAAATCATTTGTTAAATATGGACAGCACAAAACTTGACAAAATGAAAAGGCAGGTGGCAAGCCTGTGTATTGTCGTCACCTTTGACCGGGAGGCGTCGCTGTCAGTGATACTGCAGCGATGCCTAATCGGAAGACCGTCCCCCAGTGGCGCTGGACGAAGTCGGGACCGGGCTGGTCGGACGGGGCCGGGACCGGGCTGGTCGGACGGGGCCGGACCGGGCTGGTCGGACGGCAGCCGGTCTGACCGGGTGATGCACGGCGGCAGGTGCAAACAGACGCCGTGGCCGGCGGCGGTCCGGCCGCCGAGCTGCCCCGGCCGGCCGCCCCGGCCCGGCCGGCTGACCTTCGCGAGGCTGCCCGCGAAACGAAGCGCCCGAACCAAGGTCATAATGAATACGGCACGGACGCCGACACATGACTTCTGGCCAGACAGAGCCTGACCGACAGACACAAGCAGAGATGGGTGGGAAGAGACGAAGCAGTACGGAGGGAGGAACAGAGCAGGGTAATATGGTCTGTGGGAGCAGTACGGAGGAAGGGACAGAGCAGGGTAATACGGTCTGTGG
>VOPJ01012992.1:0-12719 GCA_014673585.1 Semibalanus balanoides | reverse complement strand
CCGATGACGTCACGGCTAGAGCTGCGGGATGTCCGTCCCTTGTCATCGTGCCGGGGTTGGATGGCGGCCGGAACTGTCGTCGAAGCGATGAGGCGGACGAAGATCAGGAGCAGCACCAGGCGTAGCAGGTCCCGATCCATTCCGCAGAAGTCCAGAGAACGCCGGGTCGCGCAGCTCAGCTCATCCCGCCCGGCCCAGCGAGGAGCCCAGCAGTGCAGCTGGGTCCGGCCGGGGCTGACAGTGCCGCTGGGTCCGACCGGGGCTGACAGTGCCGCTGGTTCCGACAGGGTCTGACAGTGCCGCTGGGTCCGACCGGGGCTGACAGCGCCGCTGGCCAGCCATGTCTGACCCCGGCTGCATCACCACCACCACCACGACGTCCGAGTCGGCGCCACATCGCACCGCCGACGACTCCACAGTACCCACCGACATGACTGTCTCCTCCGAGGGCGGCGGCCGGGAGCGTGGCTCGCCCGGCGCCGCCCCCGCCTCCAACGTCGCCGCCGCCGCCCATCGCGCCCGGCTCATGCACGAGCTGCAGCTGCTGCGGGTAGAGCTGGCCGAGCTCACCACACCAGAGACAGGTGAGGCTGTGCGAGATCCTTTGCCAGAAGCGGATTAGATGGTAGAAGGACATGACAGGCCGACGAGAATGTGCCTAAATAGTATCTCAGATTATTTACACAATAATCCGTGGTTAGTACTGAATTTTGAATTTGTATATATAAAGTGAATTGCCCCTGAGGGCGCTTGATAGCCTCAATGAGCTTTAGCGCCCCCCCCCAAAAAAAAAACCAATAACACACACGCCCCTGAATTGTCGATAGAGGAGCTGATAGTACGCCTAGTAGCGTGTGGTCCACGACAGATGATAGTGTTCTTTGGAGGGCGCTGACTGTTGCTGGGTTGCACGAGGCACCCTGTGGTGAGCAGGCGGCGTGTTTGAATCTGTGTCTCTGTGGGTTGGCACTCGGCGTCGGCTGTGCTCACTGTGTCATGTGCTGCAGTGAAAGCTCCGTAATCATGGCCGTGCGTTTCAGGTGGAGCGCAGAGAGCAGCAGAGTCGGGTGGACGAGCTGGAGGACCAACTGGCCGAAGCACAGCACCAGAGAAACATGCTGCAGATCAGGTGAGGCGTGCCTCAAGCAAAGTCATTCCCACGAATTGAATTGGTGGAAGATGACAGAAAAGGATGCTGTCTTCATAATGAGAAGCTTCATTTTCCACAGCTACATTAAAGGAAATAGTTCACCTTGGATTTTTTTTCGAACACAATTTGATTATATTTTCGAATACAATTTCTTTGCATAATGTCAAAAATAGCCATACATCGCGCCGATTCAGGACAGAAAGACGTAAATTATTAATTTCATCAAAACTATATGCGTACTCTCCGCAACGTCGAACGTGGCTCAGCCAATCAGATTCGAATGTATAGTCGCGTAAGATTACTGTACACCCTCTGCCTAGGCGTGTGAGGCCCACAATAGCCTCTGCCCAGGCGTGTGAGGCCCACAAGCCTTCGACAAAAAGTCAAATATATTCGCTGGAAACCCTTTCAGCCAGCACTTGCCAGTCAGGGTTTTTTCAACACGGGCTACAAAACTGCTATCTCAGTTAAAAACCCATGTTGAAGGTGAGCTATTTCCGTTAAATACTAAATAGCTTCATTCATTATGAGAGTTCTTGAAAAGGTAACAGATTACTTACGGAAATTGACAGGTTGATCAGCTGTCTGTCTTTATTTTGTCGGCAAGGCGTCAAGGCGAGTGATTTGTCGGCAATACGTGACTCCACAGCGCGTCTGACGGTGTCCTCTCCGGCAGGCAGACGGGCCAGCTGGGGCAGTACGAGGCCGAGGTGGCCTCGCTCCGCCAGCAGCTGGACCAGCTGCTCAGTCGGCAGCGCCAGCTGGAGGAGGACAACAGTAGGCTGCAGGTGACGCCCGACCAGGTCAAACGCTCCCTGCTGCACCTCAACATCAGCGAGGCGCGCTACCAGGAGCTCACCAAGATGAACGACGAGGATATGTCGCTCAAGGACTTCGCCGCGGTAAGGAGTGTTTGCCCGGTCACGACGGTACGGTGTCCAGTGTCCACCAGTTATGTGCAGCTGGTGCCAGTACCAGGCTCTGTGGTGTGGCGTCCACCAGTACACCAGTAAATGTGCAGCTGGTGCCAGACCAGGCTCTGTGTGGTACGGCGTCCACCAGTCAACAGTTATGTGCAGCTGGTGCCAGTACCAGGCTTTGTGTGGTACGGCGTCCACCAGTCACCAGTTATGTGCAGCTGGTGCCAGTACCAGGCTATGTGTGTTATGGTGTCCACGTGCGTGCTGTACGCCTGTACGGGCTGGGGGCGGACGCAGATTTAACGACAAACTAGCTGTTAGCGGCGAAAATATTACGAACGGAAGTATATATGGTTCCCTGAAGTATTTCTGCTTTATTTACGTTGGTTGCGCCGCTCAAATCTAGCACAATAAATCGAATGTAGCTGAGTCCCGTGTCTGCACACTCCAAGCTGCGCGTACGTGCAGCACTGACACCTTCGTCCCCCCCCCCCCTCCAGCTGCGGCTGCACGAGGCGGTCGTCCCCCTTCGAGTCCCGCTGTCGGCAGCTCGAGTCTGAGCGCGCCTCTCTGGCCGCTGAGCTGGAGACGGCGCGGCCGCAGCTGGCGACAGCTCGCGCCGAGCTGGCCGAGTCGCGCCAGCAGGCGGAGCGCGCGCAGCAGGAGCAGCTGGCGGCGCTGCGACAGCTCTCCGAGGCGCACCAGCGGCTGCGCGAGTCGGCGCTGCCTCGAGCCGTGCGAGACGACCTGTCGGCGCGGCTGGCGCGGGCTGAGGCGGACCGTGAGGCGGCGCTGACGCGGCTGGCCGAGACGATGCAGCGACTGGACGGCGGCGGAAGGAGGCGAGGCCCAGCTGAAGGTTGTCAGGGAGAGGTGAAGGTGGGGAGGGGGGGGAGAAAGGGGTGCTGTTGGCGTGGATGGATTGTGTAAAGCTTTCTTGAAACGTCTAGGAAAAGATGAAATGCGTTTTTTTTTGCGTACAATTTGAGGTAATCAGATGTTAATTGTGTAAGCTTGATGTATGTGAATGTTATAATTTACACTAACACAAGTAGCGTTGCCACAAATTTAGATGATAATAATACTTGTTTTAAACTTCACCTCAATATGCTCTTAATCCAACCGTCTGAGTAAATGCAATTAGCTGTTTGTGCGTTAACTGCATTTAATAACCGCGACCTGGTACGTCCCTGCTCTTAACTATGTACCTATGTAGTCTCTAACTCGCCCCACCCCGTGTCCAGGGTGTCTGCGCTGGAATCTGAGCAGCTGGACTGGGCGCGCCGGGTGGCCGAGGCCACCTCCCGCCAGACGGAGGCTGAGGAGGAGGCGGCGCGACAGCAGGTGCGCGCCGACCAGCTGGCCGAGGCTGAGCGCGCCGCGCGCCGGCAGTACGCCACTCTGCGCGACTCGGCGCGCTCCCAGCACCAGCAGCAGGTGGCCGAGCTGCGCGCGCAGCTGCTGGCCGAGCGGAGCGCGGAGACGGCTGAGCTGCGCGCTGAGCACGCGCGCAGCCAGGAGCGCGAGCAGCAGGCACGTCAGCAGGCGCAGCAGAACGCGGAGAGGTGGGTGGCGGCGCCGGGTCGCAGGAGGGGGGGGGGTATTGGTGGGAGTCAGAGGGACGGCTAGTTTTGGATCATGTGTCTTGGGTCGTGGAGCCGAACCTGGGATCCATGAACATGTCTGGCTGAAATTATACTTTGCGTGATTTGGTGTTGAATGAATCAGCATACCTTACATACTGCATGAGTCAATGGTGCAATGCTGTTATGCATCAATGCTGCTGTTATTTAATGTGTTTTGCGCCTTTTGTCGAGTTTTACGGGTATGAATACGGCTGGTTGTTTGCGCAAAATAACCAAGGAGTTGTTGCGCCCTAAAACCCCAATCAACAAACAAAGGTATGACTACCGTCGGGTATGACTCCACTGGGCGATATTGGTCTCAGCGGATTGTATGTGACGGTTCTTCACCCTCCACCTGGACTGACGGTGGTAGTCCTGTCCGTCTCCCCAGCGGCCTGTCAGTCCGCCCCTCCAGTCCACCTGAGGTGGTACCCCCCCCCCCCCCGCCGCCACAGACTGGAGTCGGAGCTGGCCAGCGAGCGGGGTCGGTTGGCGGAGTTGTCTGCGCGGCTTCAGATCGCGGAGTATGAGGTGGAGCGGTATGATGTGACGGCGCGGGAGGCGGCGGAGGCCGCAGAGAAGCTCCGGGAGGAGAACAAGGCGCTCACCAGCCGACTGCAGGTGAGACCCGCTCGGTAACGGTGGTGGTCCGGTGAGACCCGCTCGGTAACGAGGTGGTCCGGTGAGACCCGCTCGGTAACGGTGGTGGTCCGGTGAGACCCGCTCGGTAACGGTGAGAACCCGCTCGGTAACGGTGGTGTCCGGTGAGACCGCTCGGTAACGGTGGTGGGTTCCGGTGAGACCCGCTCGGTAACAGGGGGTGGTCCGGTGAGACCCGGCTCATAACGGTGGTGTTCGGTGGAGGACCCTCGCGTTAACGGTTTGGTGGTCCGGTGAAGACACCCTCGGTAACGGAGTGGTCCGGTGAGACCCGCTCGGTAACGGGTGGGTCGGTGTGAGACCCGCTCCTCGGTAATCGGGGTTCGGCTCCGGTGAGACCCGCTCGGTAACGGGGTGGTCCGGTGAAGACCCCACTCGGTAACGGGTGGTCCGGTGAGACCCAGCTCGTAATACGCGTGGGGTGGCTCCGGTTGAGAGACCCGCTCTGAGGTAACGGGGGTGGTCCGGTTGAGCCCCTCGGGTAACGGGAGTGGTCCGCGTGAGACCGCTCGGTAACGGTGGTGTCCGGTGAGACCGCTCGGGTAACGGGTGGTCCGGTGAGACCCGCCTCGGTTAAACGGTGGTGGTCCGGTGAGACTCGCTCTTGGTAACGGTGGTTGGTCCGGTGGAGACCCGCTCGTAACGGTGAGACCCGCTCAGGTACAGGTGGTGGTCCGGTGGAGACCCGCTCGGTAACGGTGGTTGGTCCGGTGAGACCCCGCTCGGTAACGGGTGGTCCGGTGAGACCCGCTCGGTAACGGGGGGTCCGTTGAGACCGCCTCTGGTAACGGGGTGGTCCAGGTGCAGACCCGCTCGGTAAACGAGGTGGTGCCGGTCGAGACCCCTCCGGGTGAGAACGGTGGTGGTCCAGTGAGTGAGACGATCCGCTCGGTCAACGGTGGTGGTCCGTGAGGCCGCTCATGGCCAACGGTGAGACACCACGCTCATCCAGTAACGGTGCCGATGTTGGTTTCCCGAGTGAGACCCGCCCTCACGGTAACGGGTGGTGCGTCCGGTGAGACCCGCTCTGTTCCGGTAACGCGTGGTGGTCCCTCACCCGCCGGTTAGACGGGGGTTGGTCCGGTGAGACCCGCTCGGTAACGGTGGTGGTCCGGTGAGACCCGCTCGGTAACGGTGGTGGTCCGGGGGTTGTGACGAGTCTGGAGTGGTGGCAGTGGTGGAGCAGTATTTTTATGAGTGCCAGCCGTTAGGATAAGTATGACAGTGATCAGCTGTGTGATCGCAGTCGATGCCAGATTGGTACAGCTGGACCGATTTTAAGTCGTCTCGCCGTTGCTACTGTGTCTCGCTGAGAAGGAATTGCACAATCCACATAGAGATCTTATATACAATATACATGTATGATTGTATATATGATCTCTATGGAATTTCACACCTATATGGTGTAAAGCCATAGTACGGTACCCTGTTTATTGACTGCGTTCTCTCCTTCAACTGCACGCCTGACGTCGACCTTGACCCGCCGTTTCGTCTCCTCAGGAGCAGGAGGCGGCGCTGCGGCGGCTGGAGACGGAGACCGGTCAGGAGCGGAGCCGCCTGGAGCGTGAGGCGACCGACTGCCGCCGCCAGCTGGTCGCCTACGAAGCCTTCGAGAAGAGCTGGGACGCCTTCATCTCGCAGGCGGCGGCTGAAGGTGAGGGCGAGTGTGGCGGATAGGGAGAGAGGGGGTCGGCAGGCAGTCGGACAGCGCGATGTACGGGCTGTGAAGGGGTGGTGACTAGTGGTGTCAATCGGTAACCAAAATTTTTGTTACCGAAAAAATTGTGTGACCGATTCGGTAATCGGTTGGTCAGGCTTATAAATTGTTGGACACTTCTCGGTCAGCTTAATCTTGTTTAAATAAGCATATTTTTCAAAAATCGGTCAAATCTTGGACATTTTTGGCCTCAACCAAAATCGGTCAATATTTGGACAACCAAAATGCCTACTGTTTGGTATTGGATTGGTTTTGGTCAGGAAATTTTGTGAAAATGACATCACTAGTGGTGACGGGCTACTGAGTACTGGGAAACCGTGGGATGATCGGGGAATGCGTATAACAGGTGTGCCGTGTGGTAACCAGTACTTGCGATATTAACTATTAAATAAACTAGCGGGTTTGATGAACGAGACGAATAGACGCGGAGCAAACTGACTTAGCCATTGAAGAGTGATTAAATCAATGAGTCGAACTAGAGTAACATTGAGGCGTTAGGTTGTGTTGACCGTGGCGCCACATATAGATTAGGTTGACAGTAGCGCCACCTAAAGTGCTAAGTGTGACGCCTGCCGTGAGATGGCGGTGCGGGCTTGCGGATTGCCGTGATTGGTAGACTCAGCTGAGGTGCACGTGTAGAAGAGGCTTCGTCGCCGGTGCTTGACGTGCTGTGACGTATTATTTGTTCGATTATGTTATGTTGCGGGGATGTTCATGCTAAAGGGAGTGTGCCTACTCACATTGGTCATGTGAAGTTGTTGACACTAGTCTGTAGAACATATTTTTCTGAATTTATATGCACATATGCTTTCTAGCGCCAAGGAGATTCACTTTTAGTTGCTAGAGATATTTTCAAAAGTCGCAACTCACATACTGTGGCAAGCTATTACTTAATTAATCGTGAATGGTCTCGACTCTGAGAGCTTCGCTTACTAGAAGCATTGCTCTCCTAGAAAATTAATAAAACGCGACTAGCATATATTGTTAGTCTGGCCAATAGAGAAAACAACTTCGTGAGCACTGATAACAAGCTGAGAACCGAACAGACTCCTTGAATCACTGAAACAAAACCCAACATTTGTCCTTTCATAAAGGTTTGTTTATCGTCTTAAGTCGCCATTTGATTACAGGTAACATCTTTCGCTCCCTGTTAAAAACTAAGTGCGTCGTTTATGAGTTTTGAAACAAAGCAATGAAAACAGATATATAGTAAAAATTCAGAACTAAAAGTGCGCGTCCAAGACTGTGTAATTTATCGGTAACCACTAATCAAGAGCCCATTTGCCTTCTTACTCCTCGTAAACCAAAATATATTTGACATTTCAAAAGAGACACTGCACCTTCCAAAAAGTTATCAAATTGTACGCCGTTGTGGTGCAAAATATTGAGGAGTAACTTGCTGCTGAACACGATTCGAACATTTGTTTCTCACAAATCTATTAGTCTGCAATTCGATAAAAAATGCGTTTGAATATTTGGGCTAATATGGACATACATATAAAGGTATAGTTCTTCTGAACGACGAAAATAAGGAAAACCCTTCACGCGCTATAGACGCGTATAAAGAAAATGAACTAGCGAATATAGCGTTTAAATGTTATGGCCAAAATCATCCGACGTAAAAATCAAGGTCGACTGTAATAAACATTTCACGACCAAAGAGAGATTACGACATCGGCGCTCAGGGCCCCCCATTCAAAATACATGGGAACTGGCGATGTTAGCAGATGTCAAAACCCTAACGGAGCTCGAGATTTGCTCTTAGTTGAATTCTATTACCATCTGCGCTCTGTATTTTAGATACTGTCATTCTTTAAACGACTACATTAATTGTCAATGCAAGGCACGGCAAGCATTTATGAGCTCTAATCCTCTACATCTTATCCTATAAGTAAAAAATAATTAGTTGACTCCAATCGCCGGCTCAATACAAGAGGCAGGGTGTCCTCTTTGTAACTGACATTACACATAATGTAACCTGACCTTCCTTTACCTTAATGGTGATCGGGAAAGAACAGGCCAGCTTAAATACGTGATATCGGGACACTCGGGTTCTATAGCTTTGCATGCATTCGCTCAAAACAAGTTGCGACTGTGCCCCCCTGAACTATATAATGAGATAGAACACGTATAAGAGGCAGGTGCTTAGGAAGGGCAGGCAACCGGAGAACAGATCATAAGTAAAGTTGATCGACATATGATTATGTGGGTCGCTCAATACTGACAATCTCACTAGATTGTCTCACTTATGATCCTCAAATGTCAGAGCGTGTTCGCCGCGGAGAGTGAGCGGCTGTGTGTCCGCCGGCAAAGTGGTCAGGCGACCCGCCTGCGAAGGTCTGGGGCCGCGGGTCTCCGCGCGGCGCGCCGAACAATAGAATCGATAACGTTCCGACTGTCTTAGAGTACGTTCCTCTTTGCAGGAGCTAGTGTAGCTGTCGACCCGCATAAGCTCGGTTGGTGAGTAGTGACGGTAGTTAACCGAGCTCCGGGGTCAGCTGAGACCTGAGCTCAGGACTCAGAGTGAACTCGAGTGCGAGCACGGGGACCTGCGGCCGACCGACTCCGAAGCAACGAGGTGTACTCTCCCCGCGGCGCCCCCACAGACATCACTACAACAACACACACGATCGACTGATAGCTCATCTCTCCACTATCTGTCTCCGCTCCTCACCTCTGCCCCCTCTTCGTTCTCAGCCTGCGCCTCCTCCTAATCTGGCCGCCTCTCCGTCCCAGTGTGTATCTCAGACCCTCGTCGGCGCGTAACTGCCTGGCGCTCTCGCGTCTGACCGACGGCGGCGCTCTTGGTGGTCCAACTTCGAACTCATCTGCGTCTGCCGCCCTCATAGTGTGCCCGGAATCTGTCTGCCGCGTAACGTGCGTCTCTGCTTAGCGCGCCCAACTTCTAGTGTCTGAACCTCGCCTTCTTCTGTTGCCTAGCCGGCCTATGGTGTGCATCGGCCGCCCTGCGTGCTAGACCGCCCGTTTAAGTGTGTGCATGTTACCGATCTACTAGAGAGCGCGTCTAGTCCGCCGCTTCTGCAGTGAGTCTTGCGTGCGCTCTGGCAAGGTACTCTACGCGTTTGTATGAGAGGAACACTTCTCGCACTCCCGGGCTAGCGCTCTTATCTCGCTGTTAGGATTTGTATCCTGCGCTTGGTAGTCTTGTGTTCGCGATAATTATAGCGTTTGCCTAAGGTCCCAGCGCAATATCGATGCTCTGTGATTAATGTTGTGCAATCAATGCATGACTGTCCTTATCCGTAAACGTGAGCAACAGAGCAGACTAGTGATCCAATTAGCAGCTCAGTCAAAGATTAAACAGATCAAACTGAACAATTATGAGATCTACCAACAATTAACTATTACTCGTGGCAAAAGATGTTATACATTGAGAAAGCAAACATGAGAAATAATCACATAAAGGATTTAGCAATCTCTGAAAATAGGAGACAATAAAGCTATATCTATAACACAAAAATCCATAAAGTTCACTTACTCACAACCCAAAAACCAAATACACTCAAAAGTCAGTAAATCATACAACCCTAAAAATACACTTTAAACAACGATTGTTAGAGCAGCTATTAGCAGATATTAAAATGAACACTGTTTGCTCATGACTGACGGAAAGGGAAGGTGGCCCGCCGCCTGGACGGGAGTAGGATATCGGTGCCACCGGGAGGATGAGGGTCGCCCCAGGAAATAGTTCACCTTGAATTGTTTTTCCTAACATGATTTGATTATATTTTGAAACGTAACTTTGTATATTGTCAAAAATAGCCATACATCGCGCAGATTCAGGAGAAAGGGACAGTGGTGGCATTTATTTAGCTCAGTGGTTCCCAGCCCTCCCGACACAATTACCCCTTTTCAGCAAACAGAGGAGGCCATTACCCCACCCTTCAAAAATTAAACCAATTTATCACAAAAAGTTAATTGTTTCCCAATGTGTTGGCTGCACCTGTAACACACTTTTATCGGAGCGTCGCAACTCGCAATAAAAACAAAGACTGAGAGTGCAGTCACATGTATGTATTCCCTTTTCTTCACAAATTTTGCAATTCCTTCCGCGCAGCGCGTGCCGGAAATCCGATGGTGGGCTGATTCGTGCTGTTAAAGGAAATAGTTCACCTTCAACATGGGTTTTGAACTGAGATAGCAGTTTTGTAGCCCGTGTTGAAAAACGCCAACTGCAAGTTTTCTGGGCTGAAAGGGCTCTCCAGCCGAATATATTTAACTTTTTGTCGAAGCATTGTGGGCCTCACACGCCTGGGCAGAGGCTTTGGTGGGCCTCACACGCCTGGGCAGAGGCGCATACAAGGTAATCTTACGCGACTTTACATTCGAATCTGATTTGGCTGAAGAGCGCGTTTCTGACGTTTTGCGACAGAGTACGCACCTATCAGTTTTGATGAAATGTGATGATTTACAGTCCTTTCTGTCAACTGAATACGGCGCGATGTATGCTATTTTTGACATTATGAAAAGAAGTTGTATTTGAAAATATAATCAAATTGTGTTTGAAAAACAATTCAATGTGAACTATTTCCTTTAAGCTGCTCTGCATGTCATTTTAAACAGACCGGTTTCCGCTTTGAAGCGTTAAGTCAAAGGAAAACGTAAGAAATATGTGCGTTGTTCTTTACAACTGTTATATTGCCTGAGTATGTTTTAGCAGACGGCTGTAACATTTACTGGTCAACTTCACAGGCCTTCGTTACCCCCGCAGAATGGCTCCGTTACCCCAAATAGGGTCATGACTCACCGTTTGGGAACCACTGATTTAGCTATATTTGATCAGAAAAGACTCAAATCTTACTTTTAACAAATGACGCCATGAGGTACTCTTATATCAGTCAGTCAAAAATTAAAATATTGCTTTTAAATTTTGTTTGGGTTCTGCCCATGCGTGGTCCTCAATAATTATTATCCATATATTCTGGTTCTTTGGAAATATTAATAAATGTTGATTTTGAAGATATTTGTATAATTCTTTCCATTTTTGAGGGTGAAAAACGGGATAGCTATTTTCTAGCCCTTCTTATTGGCTATTTTGGTGTTTTGGGTTGTATTTTGTTTTATAAATGGTCTTTGCGCGGCCCGGTAAAGTGTAGTTGCATTGCTTTTGCGTCAAATTTGATATAACTCTAAAATTTTCGACACAGTTTTATATTTTTGGACAGAAGACGTAAAATAGTGTAGGACCCTGTATCCGAAGTTTCGCGTTGATAACATTGTTCGTTTTTGAGCTATTACGAAAATCCCTCAGGGGGCGTTATTCCCCCCAGCCAATGCATTGGCCAATTGCCAATGGCGGCCAATTGCAATGCATTTGCCAATGCAAATTGGCCATTGCAGAAGTGGCGGTTGAAGGCGAATAGTTCACCTTTACCCAGGCATGCGCGGTATTGAACTGAGATAGGCAGATGTGTAGAGCAGATCGAAAAAATTGGTTATAATGAAAGAATTACTTTCGACCCAAGACTAGAATGCCCCTAGTAAAAAACTCGGCTTCATTTCTGCGCAACCTGGCGGTAGTGCGATATCATAACTGCTGACGTCAAAACTGCGTCGTGCGCAGATTCGGCTGCAAACTAACCGTAACCATTGCCATTAGTACCGATAACAATTGCTGTTAACGTTACAAGCAGCCTGCCTATATATGCCTGAAGTCCGTCATTATTGTGTGCAATAGCTTCCGTATTCAAGCTACCATATGTATGACGTCATACATTGTCATAAAGTTTGTTATGGACATCAAGGACAAGGAGAAAAGAGAAACGTGACCATTTTAGACTGATATCCATTTATCGTCCAAGCGAATGTCATATTAGTTTTTCAGCCAAAAGTACTCCGTTCGGTTAAATTTCGAGACAACTTTAAATGATACATATTTAAAGTTGTGTTGCAACTATCAAAAACTTCTTAAATGATAGCACAAGGTTTGATATGCATTGCTTATGATATGCCTGCTAGCAATGTTGCAGGGTGAAATTGAAAAAAAAATCCTGGGAAAACGATGGCTTTTGTTCAAAGGTCTCTGATTTCAGCACATACCAACCGAATCGGACGAGTGTTGTGAAATAGCTGCTCAAGAATGTCTCATTTTCACATTTATCATGAAATATCAACCAAATATTGCGTGGCTTAAAGGAAATAGTTCACCTTCGATTTTGTTTTCAAACACGATTTGACTATATTGTGAAATACATCTTATTTTCATAATGTCAAAAATTGCCATACATCGCGCCGATTCAGGACAGAAGGACGTACATTATTAATTTTATCAAAACTATATGTGTACTCTCTGCAACGTCAAACGTGGCTCAGCCAATCAGATATCGAAAAGTTAGATCGCGTAAGATTACTGTATAGCCTCTGCCCAAGTGTGTGAGGCCCACATTCTTGACATTCCTTCGACAAATATTCAAGTGCTTGGCATTGAAATTAGGTATAATATAAGTTAAAACAACCACCGAGGTAGAATCACAAATAAATTTGTGTTTTGTTTTGACATTTGTGTATTTGTGTATTAAGGATGGAACAACCACAGGCCCGGGGCCCAGTTACGGCTGCAGTCAAATTAATATCTACACACATCGCACAGTCAGACAAGAAATGAGATGCCACATCGCTGATAAAAG
>VOPJ01012991.1:0-11033 GCA_014673585.1 Semibalanus balanoides | reverse complement strand
AACCAAACCGATCTTCGGACAAATTCGGATTTCCGAAAATGTTTGCACCGATTGGCACCACTAAGTAACTGTGTGTGTCGTTGAACACGACATTCCGTTCCGAGTCATTCTGACATCGTCACAACCTCGTAAGTCTTGTCTAGCCAGACAATAGCAGGGTAACGAAAGAGTATGTTCTGTGACGTCATCCTCCCTCGCTGTTCTGATAGGAGAGGTGTCGACATCTCAGAGGGTTGCTTATGCTGCAGAACGAACCAAAACACCTCGTCCAAGTTTGTCAGCACCCGATTCGCTTCGCACATTGATAGTGATCATGATCTGCTGCTGTGAGCTGAGGCGCAACCGCGTCATCCTTATCACGATATTTTACCAATCACAATCGCTATGCTGTTGGCTTATTTTGTCTTCCACGCACAAGCCTAGAGGAGCTTCCGCCGCACAGAACTGATTTCATCAGACACAGTTGTACTGGACTTTCCATGCACCAGCTGCGGAGAAACCCGCCACCAATGGAACTCATAGTTCACAAAGCCGTCAGCAGATGTCACTACATCACGGGGCTTCTCCCCGACGTAGCAAATCTTAACCGGAACTGAGCAGCTCCATCCGAGGCGGGTTGTTTATGTCCTCATTGCTCTCCGCTACGCGATCAAGACGACGAGATTCGCTTGAATGGAGAGCGAGTCTGCATAAGGCGCCGTCACGACCAATGGTCTCGCCAATAACACCACTGCCAACGGCATGATGATCATGACTTATTTCCCTGCATAACGTGGCTATTTAACGGAAACTGTAACGGATCAGTGCAGCGTGAAATACCTACACACGAGGGTTCCGCACGCAGCAAGGTGTACTGTGTAGTACATACCAATGCGGTTAGTCTCTGCAGCACCTACCCTGGTTGGTGAGTTGTCTGTAGCACCTACCCGTGTTCGTGTGTAGCACCTACCCGTTTGTTTGTTTATTGGGGCTTTAGGGCGCGTCGACTGCTAAGGTCACTTTGCACCCATTAGCACGTGTGTAGCACCTACCCGTGTTCGTGTGTAGCACCTACCCGTGTTCGTGTGTAGCACCTACCCGTGTATCGTGTACAGCACCCTACAGTGTTCGTGTGTGACCTACCCGTGTTCGTGGTAGCACCTAACCCGTGTTCGTGTGTAGACCTACCCGTGTTCGTGTGGCTAACACCACCCGGTTCGTGATGTAGCACCTACCCGTGTTCGTGTTTAGCACCCTACCCGTTGTTTTCGGTGTGCACCTACCCGTGTTCGTGTGTAGCACCTCCCTGGTGGGAGAATGTGCTTTCGGACGTAAGCACAGCTCTCCGGATGGGAGTCGATCGGCGTCTCCAGCCGGAGGTTAGCGGCACCAGACACGTCCACCTCAGACAGGGGTGGTGACCTCGGTGGCCGGCCGCGACTCGCTGCTCTTGTCCGGACTGACGGCCGGCTGGCGGGCACAGGGGCACGGCACAGGTCAGATACACACCAGGTATAGCTAGGCACGGGATATAGCTGCACCACCACAATCAGTAATCCGTCACGTAACACATCGCCAACATGATGACCACTGGTGATGTTATAGCACGCCCAGATGATACACCATTGATCCGTGCCACATGGCGGCGCAGTGTCCGAAAAGTGGTCCGTTTCTCCGATATTCTGAACTTGGAAAATTTGATCTGGGAAAATTATGACTGTAA
Organism: Semibalanus balanoides; assembly: GCA_014673585.1. Lineage (NCBI taxonomy): Eukaryota > Metazoa > Arthropoda > Thecostraca > Balanomorpha > Balanidae > Semibalanus > Semibalanus balanoides. The sequence continues at coordinate 9,331 of VOPJ01012991.1, read as the reverse complement.
AGAATGTTTTGTTTTAGTCTGTGGGTGCAAATGGCTGACGAGCATAAACAATGGCAGGAGAAGATTGACAATAAGTAACATACCTTATTATTTTTACTGAATGCTATCTCCATAGGAGCGAGGTTGTTCCCTCCTATGGTGATGGCAGTGTGTCAAAACAGCAATGTATGTTAATTTGTGTCTATCTTCTCCAGCCATTTGTGTTCTCCTGCATGCAATTTGTTTCGCTGCTGGCGAAAATTTTGTTCTGCAAACTTAGATCGTGGAACCACTTTTCTGACCCTGTGGCGGCGACAGAATGAATGATTAGAGAAGCCAGGAAGCCATGAGCACAGTCCGCCCTGTGGCCGGTAGACCCAACACACGGACAGCAGCTAACCCCACCGACCGCCCTGCGCCGCGCAGACGACGCACCGACTTGACGCTTCTCCGCGGCGGCTTCCACGTGCTGCACTGCGAGTCGATGTTGTAGTAGTACTTCCTGCCGTGGTGCAGGTACTCGCCCCAGCCTTCATGTAGACTGCGGATCGGCGTCTCAAGGATGTGTGGCACGGGAGGCAGCTGGCGCGACTCCAGTGGCGATAGCTGCAGCGGAGAGAGAGAGACGGTGAGGTGGACGATCACTCGAGCTGCGATCACTCTACCGGAACAGGCCATAGCTCGTCATAGTCCAGATTATCAAACGTGGCGTTGGTACTTCGATAGACTGCTTAAAATTATGCAAAAACCTTCGTCTTCAATGGGCTTTATCCAGCCATCGTTACTGCAAGGTAGCGCAAGATGAGGTTCGGCGGGCTAGCAAATATCACTGGCGCGATGTTTATCTGTTCAGTCCAAATGCATGACCATACTTCCGCATTAACCCATATCTCATATATTATTGGCAGGTGTCTGTGGTTCAGGTCGATGACTCAAGCTGCTCCCTATGAATACACGGCCCCTCGCACACGCGACCATCATCGCCTACTGTAGCGAGTGCTGACGCATCTCACCTCGTGTCCGTGCCCTTCGACTCATCTCCAGTCAGCCCTGTCTCTCCGCCTCAATGTTGCCTTAGTCAGCACCTCTTATGCTAGTTTCTCACCTCTATTGCCGAGTTTCTCCCTCTATAGGCGCGAGATCTCATCTCTATATGCCGAGTTTCTCCCCTCTATATGCCTAGTTTCTCATCTCTATATGCCGAGTTCTCCCCTCTAATATGCCTTAGATTTCTCACCCCTCATATGCCTAGTCTTCTTCACCTCTATAATGCCATGTCTTTCTCCCCTCTATTTGCATATTTTCCCCTCTATATGCCTAGTTTTCTACTCTATATGGCCGAGTTTTCTCCCCTCTATTATGCCGAGTCTCTCACTCTATATGCCTAGTTGTGTGTCTATACGCCCAGTTTATCACCCTCTATATGCCGAGTTTCTCCCCTCTATATGCCGAGTCTCTCATCTCTATATGCCTAGTTTCTCCCGTCTATATGCCCAGTTTATCACCTCTATATGTCAAGTTTCTCCCCTCTATATGCCAAGTTTCTTATCTCTATATGCCTAGTTTCTCCCATCTATATGCCGAGTTCCTCCCCTCTATATGCCTAGTTTCTCCCCTCTATATGCATTAGTTTTCTCCCCTCTATATGCCCAGTTTCTCACCTCTATATGTCGAGTTTCTCCCCTCTATATGCCGAGTTTCTTATCTCTATATGCCTAGTTTCTCCCCTCTATATGCCGAGTTTCCTCCCCTCTATATGCCGAGTTTCTCCCCTCTATATGCCAAGATTCTACCCTCTATATGCCGAGATTCTCCCCTCTATATGCCGACTTTCTCATCTCTATATGCCTAGTTTCTCCCCTCTATATGCCCAGTTTCTCACCTCTATATGCCTAGTTTCACTCACCGATATACTGGTGATAGCCGAAGTTTTCCCGCGCTAATATGCCAGTTTCATGTCCCTCTATATGCCGAGATTCTCAGTCTATAAACTATGCCTAGTTTCTCTCAACTCAATATGACTATGAGCGCCTACGCTTTCATCCCCTCATATATAGGCGAGCTCATCCTCCATAAGTAATGCCTGAGTTTCTCTAGCCACCATGTTAATATGCCCGAGTGGGATTTCACTCGCTTCAATGTTAGCCGCGAGGTTTCTATAAAATCTCTAATATATGCGAGTTCCTAACCTCTCTCTTAATATAGCCGAAGATATGACTCCCTATCTGGATATAAGCGGAGTTACCTATCCACCTCCTTCAAATGCCGGCAGTTTTCTAACCACCATCTAATATGCCAGATATCTACCCTCGTTATAGATGCCGAGATTCATCCCCTCCTAATATGGCCAGACTTCTCTAACATCGGGTCTTAAACTCGACCTGTATCGTACCCCTCATAGTCTGTCAGTTCACATTAGCCCGCTTACTGTCACCTTCTCAATAATGTACGGCTTAGTTTGACTCCCCACTACGGGGACAGGTATCAATTCCCGCAGAGAGTGTTACTACAGGTGTATTAATGGACATGTCATAAGGTTTCTCCCATCTAATAATGATCCCGCAAGCTCTTCCCCAACTGATGGTAAGTATGCCCGAGTTTCGTCAATGCTATATAAATGCCCCAATGGTTTACTCCCCTCCCGCAATACACGTAACTAATCTTGCTCACAGAGTTCCTGCCAACACTCTATATGACTCTCTGTGTGCTCGCCACTCTTCTATATGCACTAGTTTCGGCAGCCTCCTAAACAATATTTGACCTGAGTTTTCCTCCCAACCACTCTGGTATGCCCGAGTTGTTCTCTGCCCTTTCTCTACTGACCAAGTTTCTCCCCTCTATATGTGTGAGGTTCATCATCTTCTAATAATGCCTAGATTTCTCCCGCACTTTCCTTATTTGCCCGGTTCTCAGACCCATCGTAAATAAGTCTTACGTCGCACTAATAGTGCCCGAAGTTTCTTCCCCTCTATATAGCCGAGTTCTCCCTCTATATGCGAGTTTCTTCCCCTCTGTGTACGGACCATGTTCTTCTCCACCTCTTAGTGATCCCGAGTCTCTCCCCTCTAACATCCGAGTCTATCTACCCCAATTCAGTAACCTAAATGCCGCGTTTTCTATCACCTCTAAATAATTCTGTGGGCTTGATGTCTTCTACCGTCTATATAAAGAAGACCCGAGAGAGTTCTACTTACAAGTCCGAAAATGCACGAGAATTATCTACAACCTCCGACATAATGCCTGTGATTTAGTCTGAACGTATTGATAATGACCGAAGTTCTCCCCTCTATATGCACCTAGTTTCTCCTCTCCTAATATGCTAGTTTATCCCCTCTTAATATGCCTAGTCTGACCTCTATTATGCCAAGATTACTCAACTCCTACATATAAGTCCGAAGTTTCTTCCATATCTTTTTATAGGCACGAGTTTCTTAACCGCATCTGATTTGTATGAGCACAGAGTCAGATTCCTCTCGCTCATCATCATTAAATTGCTTGAAGTCTACGTGCATATCTAATAATTTTCGAGCACATTTAGCGTATTTCCTCCCAATTCTTCAATATGCGAAAGTCTTCTCTCTCCACGTGAGTTGATATGCAACTAGTATTACTTTCACAACCTCCATGTAATGAAACTCGAGTTTTGTCACCTCTGGTGAGAGTCGACTAGATAAGTCCCCTCGAGTTATGCCGAGGTTAAAATCATCTTCATTGTCAATCAGCTTTTGTTTCTCCCCGTCTTGATCAATTTTGCCCCAGTAGTTCTCTCAACCTCCCTCACATATAGTACGAAGTTTACTCCCCTTATATGACCTAGTTGCGTCATCCGCCTCCTGGTTGAATATGTGCCTCCGATCTATCTCCAGCCCATCTTATACTGCCTAGGTTCTCCCCTCTATATGCGATAGAATGTCTCAACCTTATTAAGATGCCTGAATTTCCTCAACCTCTAGTATCGCCCCACCGCGACCCGAGTAAATCTTCCCTCCACCTCAGATATGGCGAGTATCTCCATTCATGATATATGCACCAGCTATATCTCACCTCTGTTATGCCGAGTTTTCCCCTCTATATGCCCCAGTTTCTCACTCTAGTATTGTCAGTTTTCCCCCTCTAGTATGCCGAGTTTCTCCCCTCTATATTGCCGAGTTATCTCCCCTAGTACTGCGAGTTTCCCCCTCTAGTACGCGAGTTATCTCCCCTCCTACATATGCCTAGTTTCCCCCTCATATTGCCGATTTTCTCACTCTGTTATGCCGAGTCTTCTACCCCTGTATGCCGAGTTTCTCACCTCTGTATGCCGAGCTTTCTCACCTCGGTTATGCCGAGTTTCTCCCCTCTATATGGCTTAGTTTCTCCCCTCTTATGCCTAGTATCTCCCCTCTATATGCCGAGTTTCTCACCTCTATATGCCGAGTTTCTCACCTCTATATGCCGAGTTTCTCCCCTCTTTATGCCGAGTTCCTCCCCTCTATATGCCTAGTTTCTCATCTATATATGCCTAGTTTCTCCCATCTATATGGCGAGTTCCTCCCCTCTATATGCCTAGTTTCTCACCTCTGTAAGCCGAGTTTCTCACCTCTGTATGCCGGGTGGCTACCTCTGTATGCCGAGTTCCTCCCCTACTTTATGCCGAGTTTTCCCTCTGTATGCCGAGTTCTTCTCACCTCTGTATGCCGAGATCTTTCTCACCTCTGTATTGCGAGTTTCTCACCCTCTATATGCGAGGTTTCTCCACCTCTGTAAAGCTGAGTTCTGCACCTCTATATGGCGAGTTGCTTCACCTCTATATTGCCGAGTTTCTCACCTCTGTATGCCGAGTTTCTCACCTCTGTATGACGAGTTCTCACCTCTGTATGCCGAGTTTCTCATCTGTATGCGAAGTTCCTTCCCCTCTATTTGCCCGAGTTTCTCACCTCGTAAGCCGAGTTTCGTTACCTATATTGCCTAGTTTCTCACCTCTATATGCCGAGTTTCTCACCTCTGTAAGCCGAGTTTCTCACCTCTGTATGCCGAGTTTCTCACCCCTATATGCCGAGTTTCTCACCTCTGTAAGCCGAGTTTCTCACCTCTGTATGCCGAGTTTTTCACCTCTATATGCCGAGTTTCTCACCTCTATATGCCGAGTTTCTCACCTCTGTATGCCGAGTTCCTCCCCTCTATTTGCACGAGTTTCTCACCTCGTTATGCACGAGTTTCTCACCTCTGTTATGCCGAGTTCCTCCCCTCTAGTTGCGAGTTTCTCACCTCTGTATGGCCGACGTTTCTCACACCTCTATATGCGAGTCTCACCTCTGTAAAGCCGAGTTTCTCACCTCATGTATGCCGGAGTTTCTCACCTCTATATAGCCGAGTTTCTCACCTCGTAAGCCGAGTATTCTCAACCTCTGTATGCGAAGTTTTCACCTCTATATGCCGAGTTCTCACCTCTGTATGCCGAGGTTCTTCCCCTCTGTATGCGGAGTTTCTCACCTCTGTATGCGAGTTCTCACCTGTATCGCCGAGTTTCCACCTCTGTATGCCGAGTTTCTCACCTCTATATGCCGAGTTTCTCACCTCTGTAAGCCGTGTGCGCGGCCGCGGCACCGGCAGATAATCAGCTGACCGACTGAGTCCGGAGCGCGGCAGCAGCGGGTTGGCGAAACACAGCGCCGCCTTCATCTGATCGAGTCTCTCCCACGAGCCACCATCTGACTCGGACCCCGCCGGCTCAGAGTCGGACCAGTCGGCGTCGTCAGGAGTCGTCGGCGTCGACGTCTGTCCGTCTGCCGTCGGCTGCAGCCGCAGGTGGAGGGTTTTCGGCGGCACCGGTGGCCGCGGGGGTCCGTCCACTCGAGGTGGCTCCACCTGGCGGGCGGCAGCCGGCCGGCGGGCCAGGTCGCGCTCCGCCGGCTGTCGCAGCCGCTCAGCGGTCCGCTTGAAGCTGGCGTTGTGGCCGGCAAGGTCGATCCGCGCTGAGCGGAGGTTGGAGAAGGTGCTGAAGGACTTGAGACTGCGGTCATAGGAGCTCTGACGGTGGAAGCCTGGCGAGGAGTCGGGTCCGTCTGGGGAGGGGAGAACATCAGGGCGAGGTCCGCGCTCCGCCCTCTCCGTGGCCACCTCCTGTTCGATCGGACCGATGGCCTGCACCAGGTCAGCTGAGGCCGACTTGACTATAGCTCCGCTGCGTGGCCCAGCGCCGCCGGCGGATGACGTCACCTCTGCCCCCGACCCCGTCACAGTCTCTCGCTCCAGTGTGGTCGGTCGCTTTCTCGCAGCCGGTGGCGGCACCGGCCTGGCGTCCTGATGCTGCTTTGGAGAGCTCCTGTCCCAACTGTCCGTGCCCGGCCGGCTTCTGGACGCTGCGTCGTCCGAGTCTCGTCGGTCTTCTCGCCGAGAGCGGCTGATGAGCTTCAGAACCTCCTGCTTAAAGCGACCGTGTTCCGGGGCAGGCGGCCGCAGTCCCACACTCTCAGCACTGTCTACAGTCACTCGGCTAGATCCCGCGGCCTCAACATTGTCCCCAGCCACTCGTCTTGGTGCCATGACCTCAACACTGACTCGCCTCGGTCCCGCACCCTCAACGTCGTCCAGAGCCACTCGGTCGGAGCCTGAGTCCACTACGGTGACTTCCGCGACTCGCTGGGCTCCTGGGGCCGCAACACTGTCCACTATGATTCGTCCTGAGCTCATGCCTTCAGGTGGCTTTACAGTAGCTTGATTTGAACTGGAATTATCAGCTGCACTAGCTGCGTCGACTCGCCTTGGTGCCGGCCTCCTAACCTTCTCGTCAGCCATTCGCCGACTCACCTCAGGCCGTGCTGCCAGGTCGTCAGTTCGACTCACTGACACACTGTGCACTGCACTACCTCCAGCGCGCCGTCCCAGTTCCGTACCATCAGCACCGCCCGCCGAGGGCCGCCTCGCTCCTACATCAGGGCTAGTCTCCCCAGCCAGCCGCGCCGTCACCGCGTTCACCACAGTCCTGCCATCTGTCACCAGCGGCGAGTCGGACACGTCCGCCACCGCCACCGCCACCGGCGTAGGCACTGGCCGGGGCGGCGGCTTGGCTGCAGCGGCGGGAGGGACCGGCCGTCGGTCCGCCGCCGCCACGGTGGGCCGCGGTGTTGGCACTGGACGCTCACCGGCTCTGGGCGGTCTGGGGTCAGTCCCGGTCCGAGATACCGCCGCGGTCCCGGTCCGAGCTACCGCCGCGGTCCCGGCCCTGGCTCCAGTTACGGCCAAGGTCCCAGCCCTGGCCCCAGTCGCGGCAGCGGTCGGGGTCTTCTTGTCCAACCATTTGTCAGCTGCGCGGTGCCGGCCGTCTAGGCTGGATGTGCTCGACGCAGCCGCCGGCGGTGGCGCCACCTCTGGTCGTACCAGCTCCCAGGTTCGGCTGCGCTCGTCCACCGACCACGACTTGCGGCGCGCCCACAGATCTTTGGTGATGCGGGGCCGGCGGTGTCGTGACGGCGGCAGCCGCGGCGGCGGCGCACCTCGGCTGGGGGTCACCTCAGCCTGCCCGCTGGCCAGCAGCAGCTCTGCCGACGTCTCCACCGTCTCGCCGGCAGGCGGTGGGCGACTCGCCGCCGGGCCGGGAGGCGAGTCGTCCAGCGTCTCGATGCTGGAGGAGCCGCCGGCGGCGTCCTCCAGCGAGTTGCAGCGCCGCCTGCCGGCCTCCTCAGCAGGTTCTGGGTCGTCATCCTCAGCGCCGATGTGACGCTCAGCGTCAGTGATGGAGAGAGGTGCCCTGAAGTGCAGCAGAGTCCTGGTCAGATAGATCAGCAGTGTAGGTAGGAGAAGGGTCAGACGGGTGCCCTGAAGCGCAGCAGAGTCGTGGTCAGATAGATCAGCAGTGTAGGTAGGAGAAGGGTCAGACGGGTACCCTGAAGCGCAGCAGAGTTTCGTGGTCAGATAGATCAGCAGTGTAGGTAGGAGAAGGGTCAGACGGTACCTGAAGCGCAGGCAGAGTCTTTGGTTCAGATTAGGTCAGCAGTGTAGGTAGCAGAAGGGTCAGACGGGTGCCCTTTGAAGCGCAGCAGAGTCCTGGTCAATAGATCAGCCGTGTAAGGTAGAGGAAGGGTCAGACGGGTACCCTGAAGCCAGCAAGAGCCGTGGTCAGATGTCAGCAGTGTAGGTAGGAGAAGGGTCCAGACGGGTACCCTGAAAGCGCAGCAGAGGTCCTGGTCAGAAGTATTCAGCAGTTGTAGTAGAGAAGGGTCGACGGGTACCCTGAAGCGCAGCGAGTCCTGTCAGATAGATCAGCAGTGTAGGTAGGAGAAGGGTCAGACGGGTGCCCTGAAGCGCAGCAGAGTCGTGGTCAGATAGATCAGCAGTGTAGGTAGGAGAAGGGTCAGACGGGTACCCTGAAGCGCAGCAGAGTCCTGGTCAGATAGATCAGCAGTGTAGGTAGGGGAGAGGTCAGACGGGTTCACAATAAAGGCACACCTGGGAAGACGTCAGGTGAACACAGAATGAAGAAGATCCAGCACCAGTCTAAAAGCACCGGTGCCGGATCTATTTCAGTATGGAAGGACCTCAGAACGCAGGCAACATATAAATTATAGCATGTGCATTGTGCTACAGATAAGTGTGATTTCAAACAGATTCAGATTATCGTAAGCAATACCTACATCGGTGGGACACGGTAGGAATTTGTGACATCTCGAGAACCATTATTGATTTCCTGGATTGAAATTATGTTTACTCTTCGGTTACGTTGACCTTATCAGACACACACCCTTTACACTCACCATTCATCGAAATCCTTGCCGCAAAAGATAAGCAAGCCAGGGTAAAGCCAGTTAAAAATATTCACACTGAAAGGCTCTTACGGGGGTCGGAATCGTTATCCTAGCTACTCAAGACCACTTCGTTGGGCGATAAACATAGACCAGATATTTACCAATCATACGCGATTCCGAATTGCAGTCACAGTTCGATGTGATGTGAGCACAAATATCGAAATAGGTCAAAACCTCTGAGGCATACAATGCACTAGTTATCCATCCACCAAAACCGATGACGAGTTTGTAGTTCACCACCACTTAGTTCACCCACCACTATCGTACCTAGGACAAACAATGCAACTCCTTCCTTCCCCCCCAAACAACCAACGCAGGCTAGTCCATCAAACCACATCATCCTAGACCTGCTGAACACACAATCGGCACCTGCCACCCTGGCCAGCCAGGCTCACCTTCTGCTGTCGCGGGCGTTGCGTTTGACCGGTTTGACCTTGGGCGGCAGCAGGGGGCGGGGCCGAGGCTGCAGCTTCAGGTACTGGGTGGGCGCGTAGAACGGCTTCCTCTCACCACTTCGAATCACCTGCAGAACCATCAAGACACACACAGGATCAGCCACCAAAACATGT
>VOPJ01012990.1:0-14741 GCA_014673585.1 Semibalanus balanoides | reverse complement strand
TATAACTCGATAACCTGAGGTCAGATCGAGCTAATATTTCCACAGCTGATTTCAGGACCCAAGATAACCCTAAAAAAAACAATTTTGAACAAAAAGTGAGAGATGAGGGTGTTTTCGACTGGGCGAAATGTCGTGGAATGCCCTAGGTGCTGATTGTTTGTGAAATCGCTTTTTGTGAGGTAGGTAAAAATTTATTGCGTTTGTAATCACAAACCCATATGTATTAAAGCTTCCTTTGTGAAATAGGCCCTCTGATTATATCAGCACTAGCAATTCTGGTCCAAATGCAAAAGAAGAAAACATTTCGCTCTAAATGCAAAGTGAGACATATATTGCGCTCTGAATACAAGCAATGCACAATGTAAACACGTGGTGTAAACACAGTGCAAGCAAAGCTGGTGGCAATTGCCGATCATGTGCGCTGCAATCGTCGAAATGTTTCCCAACACGGCTACTAAATTATTAACAGACCCAGGGACATCGATCCGGATGCTGAAGCAGGACGATGCATACGGTCATCAGCCAAATCATATCACCTATAATACAAATGGTTTTCTAAGTCATCATCTTCAACTGATTTCCCATGACGGTGCCAAAGGAATTATGTTGCACTTTAAAAGGGAATGTTTCACTTCTCTGAAATGTCCAATGTATGGGGCGGGCGCCGCTTGTGTGCCAAATATGAAATTAATTGCTGCCGAACACGAATTCCTGACATTTGTTTCTCGCAAACGCAAACAGTGCCTCAATTGAATGAAAAACTAAGTTTAAGTATTTGGGCTGATGACGTCATATGAAGGAATTTTGGGAAATAGAGAAAACCTTCACGCTGCAATATGTACGAATACTCGCCCCGTAGTGAAGGTTGTCACCTGCAGACTGATCGACTCGGCAGCCCTGCGTCATACCTATAAACGCCATTCACTCCCATCTCACTGCACGAGTCCACATCCCATCTGAAGCCGTCACACTCAGGTTTGTCTGCTGACCTCCCAGCTTTATTTGGTACGGGAAACATAGACATCATGGCACAATATATAACGACTCATATAACAGGCATGTTTGCGCACCTGTATCGCCTCGGTACAGTCATACTCAGTGCGCTTTAACCCGCGCCGTGCCGGGGGGGGGGCGTTTAGACGCACCCCCTAAGGTTTTTGAGGATATCGGGAAAACGGCAGCGCGCTGCGCCACCGTCTTTGGCACAGGTGTTTGGGCTTCATGATTGACCTCGGGTCATCTCAGGTCAGGTCAACAGGCCAGGTCACGTGACCCCAAATACAAAAAAAAAGTTTGCAGTCGTGCCACAGTTTTGGCCGATCGGCTTCAAACTTACAGGATTTCATAAGGTCATAGACCTGTAACTGCAATTCGTATACCTCCGATTTTTGTATATTAGTGACCTTAGATCGGGTCAATTTCGTAACCTCCCCATTATAGAGTTAGAATGGGCTTAAGCCGACCCCGCCTCCTCTAGCACGGTGAAGGTAGCGCCGAGCACCGGCACGGCGCGGGTTAATACGTGTGTTTCAGCCCCTTTCCCTTCCACGGCGGGACGCTTTGTCTTCCGATGCCCTGCGGGCATGAGGACGATGTGACTAACGGCCATGTCATGGTGATGTATCACCCCATCACCGCTACTGCGCGTGGCGCTCGCCACCGGAAGCCTATTTCAGCGCAGGGACGTCTACCGAGACCCCACGGCCTCAAGCTGAAGCGATCAAGGTACCCGTGTAGCTCAAACCAGCGCGTTTCCCAAACCGGAACGCTCGGAACGACTCTGGCGTAATTGCCTCTATGTAACTATGCCTTTCTGGTAGACTGAGAAATATAAACACGTCTGCACTGGTACACAGAGGAATGGCAGGGGCGTCAGAGAGTGTATTCGCACAGCCGAAGCTGGCTGGCACACCACTGCGACGGATCTCAGGCGGCTGACTGACTAGATGGTCCACACCTGCACCTTCTCGGCCACGACACACCAGTTGGCGTGATCGTAGTACGAGGAGATGATGTGCAGGTTGTCCACGTACTTGTTGATGAGCCGGTCCAGCTCGCCTTCTCGGAAGACGTGGTAGTATCGGTGGTGACCGAAGGTGTTGCCCTCCTCCGGCCGCGGAGAGCCTTCAGAGGAGGCGCCCTGACTGTCCGCCTCTCCTGGACTGCCGCCTTCTTCTGCGGCCACTGCTGCCGCCGCCGCGGCCACCTCCGCCGCTGCCGCGTCCGCCTCCGCCTGGTCGAAGATGCGCCTGGCTGTGAGTGTTGTCGCCACCGGCGGCTGCTCAGCGTCTGGTCCGTCGGCCGGCAGAGGTCGCCCCGCCGGACTCTCCGCGCCGCCCGGCTCCGTCAGACTGGTGGCGCCCTCTGAGATGGAGCGGCTGGAGCCCCAGCTGCGGCTGTGGCCGGCGCGGGAACTCTCGGACGCCCACAGGCTGGATCCAGAGCTGAGGGTGGACGCCAGCGAGTCGCGGCCGGCCGACAGACTGGGCGGCCGCAGCACGTCCGACACGCTCGAGCCAGAGCTCCACGTGGAGGAGAGCGACGTACGAGTAGTGGCCAGATTGGGCGCGCGGCGGCCCGTCGACACGCTGCACCCTGAGCTGAGGCTGGACGCCCGCGCGGCGGCCAGACAGGGCGGCCTCTCGGACGCCGAGGAGGTGGAGGCGGAACTGAAGCTGGTCGGCTCCTCCGAGCCGCAGCTGAGACTGGAAGTCGGCCGGCGGCGCACCGCTGCCGTCTCCGCCTCCTCCACCACCCTCTCCAGCAGCGGAGCGTCCAGCCGCGCCAGCGTCACCTTGCGACGAGATCGCAGACTAGTGGCCGGCACCTGCTGCTCCGGCTCACCGTGAGACTCGGCACAGCCAGCCGCGTCCACAGCGACGCCGTCCGTCTCACCGCGCTCTGTCTCCGTCTGCAGTGCCTCTCTGATGACGCCACTCGTCTCTCCGATGACGTCGCTCTGCTCGGCAGTCGTCGCCATGACCCGCTCGGTGACGTCACACATCATTTCGGTCCCGGCGCACGAAGCGTCACGCGGTGGCTCATCAATCATCGCAGACAAAGCGGCACGTCTGCCCTCGGCGCAGTGCTCCCCTCTCGGGCCGCGATCGCTCCGTAATGCGGTCTGAGAGCCGTCGGCGGCTGTCGGTGCCGGCGCCGGCGGGTCGGAGAAGACGCTAATGAGCTCGTTAGGTGCAGACCGGCGGAATTCAGGCCTCCCGGGGCCGACGGCGGCGGAGGCGGTGCGGTCGGCTGCCGGGCGGATCTCGGAGGAAGACACGCCTTGTGGCTGCGAGAAAAGTCCGCCGCCTGAAACACGGAAGAGACTGAAGTCACTGCGAATGGCGGATGTTCTCTTGACATGAGATTGGCACTTTGCTCAGGGCTTTGTTTTCGCAATGCCAGCAGACTATATTTACAAGCTAATCGCAGATACCCCCCCCGCGAAAGCAATAACCTCAAAATGTACGGTAGGAACAGCGTGATGCCGGAAGCAATACTATCTCCGTAACCACTGCTTGGATTGCGGTAAAACATTCACGGCTCGTTTCAGCGCCCAAGATCACCTCATACCAATTTTGGTCCAATTTGGTGGTATGAGGGTGTCACCCCTCAGTCGATTTGTCGTGGAATGAACCAGGGCATAAAATGAGCCATTGCGTTGGAGACGCGGAGCCTAAGCCACAGGCGACGCCATGTCCGTCTGGTCGGATTCATGTCCGTCTGGTCGGATCAGCCCCCGAGCGGGACTCGGCGAACCGCAAAACTGGTGAGCATTTCAAATACATTTACTGTATTCCGATGGCTTGATCCATTTTGAAAATATAAATGTGCCTTATAAGCGGATAACGTGCAGCCTCTTTTGTAATTCAATTTTCGGTGCTTTCCAGAATGAACATTGAATGATCCGGAATGTGACATTGACGGGAATCTAATTTAAAAAATGGAAGAATAAAAGAAAGCGCCAGGAAAACCACTCCTACGCTCGCCCATTTAACTCAGGTATGGCTCCTCGCTTAGTCGAGGAACTATGCATTATTAGAACCCAATGTACTCTATGATTCCTCCAACCAATAGATTCCGTGAACAGTGGCGTACCCAGGATTCGCTTCAGGAGGGGGCTTTTGCCCCCCCCCCCTTGGGTACGCCTATGGCCGTGAATGTGGTGTAAGCGACCCTCGACAGGCGACGCCCTCACCTTCGCCAGTTTCAGCCAGTCGCTGGTCCTGTCGCAGTTGTGTGTGCAGAACGCCTCTTGACACCATCTTCACGTCCTGCACCTCCATCACGCTGATGTCGCGGTCGAGCTCTGGCAGCTTCTCTCGCTGAAGCTCGACGTCGTCGACTGCTCGGTGCCGTTCGGTCGTCTCTGGCTTCCCGTCCCGTGCTGCGCCGTCACCATACCGCTCAGAGCGCCTCCGCTCCTGCAGCTCAGAGTCCGGGCCGATCTCAGGGTCCTGCGCAGGCGTCTCCCCGCCCTGCAGCTCAGAGTCCGGGCCGATCTCAGGGTCCTGCGCAGACGGCTCCCCGCCCTGCAGCTCGGAGTCCGGGCCGATCACAGGGTCCTCCCCGTCCTGCTGCCGCTGCAGCTGCTGCAGCTCGATGTCGCGATCCAGATCGAGCAGCTCCTGCGAGCTGGGCCAGTCAGCCAGCTGACTCAGTACGCTACACGCGCTGCTGGCACTGCTGCTGCTGGCGCACGAGCTGTCCGAGTCCAGATCGTCCGTCTCCGGGTGGAACACCTCGAACGCGAGAAAGGCGGACGCGGCGCGGCCGGCCGCCCGCAGGCCCTGGACCCCCGGCCGGCGTACTACCTCCACACTCTGCTGCAGAGCCAGAGCAGAGACGGGGGCCGTGAAGACCTCAGCGCGCGCCGGGCCGGCCGACAGCGGCGACGGCAGCAATGCAGAGGAGCTGAGACAGTGGCGGTTGAGCAGCGCACCGGCCGCCACCGCCGTCGCCCGTAGCTTCACCTGCACGTTGTTGTTGATGACGCTGTCAGCCGGCGGCGTCGGCGGTGGAGCGACGCAGGTCCGCCGGCAGCTGTTGTTGTTGCTAGGTGCGGCCAGCTCACAGGTAGGACAGCCAAACTGGTGGAGGGAGGGGTCCGCACTGGCGGGAGCTGTTGGCTCGGCAGGGACGGTGACTTTGGAGGACGTCGGTCGATCGGCCGGGACGGGAGAGGTAGTGACGGTTGTGGGGTGAGATGGTGCCGGAGACGAAGACGGAGACGGAGCTGGTGCTTGAGACGGGGTTGAAGCCGAAGTCTGAATGGGAGCTGGAGCCGGGCTTGGAGTCGTGGCCGGTGCCGTGGCTGGAGCCGAACTCAGAGCTGGAGTCGGAGTCGACTCTGTGCCACTCTGCAGAGTTCTGCCGGGTGGCGGTGTCAGCAGCGGGAACCTCCCAATGGCCGGCGGCGGCGGCGGCGGGCCTAGCTTCGGCCTGCTCTTCAGCAGACCGAACCGCGACAGGACGCCGGGCCCGCGGGTCGGCGACGGCGGCCCAGACAGGATGAGTGAGCGCGGTGAGCGAGGACTCGAGCTGCCGGACGACTCGCTCGACACTGAGCAGCTGCGCGGTTTGACCCCGCTCTCTGCCACCGAGGCAGTCTCTCGCTTCGGCACGAATATAACCGACACACAGCTGTCCTCCGAGTCAAGGCTGGTGTCGCTCTGGAAGCTGTTTTCTTTGGAGCTATCGGAGCTCTCCTCGCGCGAGGTGCGTCTCTCGCGCGAGGCGAAGCGATACAGGGAGCGCCGCTCGATCCGGGAGCAGACGGGGGACGGGGCGGCGGGTTTCGGGCAGAGCTCGGGCGGCGGAGGGTCAGCCCGATCAGGGAGGGAGACGGGCTCGTGTATCGGCTCGCAGGTGACTGGCGGACGGTCGGGGACGCGGCAGGAATCTGGGGACGGATGAAGTGGTTCGGTGCAATCCGGTTCAGCGACTGGGTCAGCTTCAGGGACGGCAGAGTCGGTGCCTTCCTCTGGCACTGTTCCGACATCAGTCCACTGACGCACCAATTTCACGAAGCCGTTCTTGAGCGTCGATGCTGGCGGCTCACTCTCTGCGATCTTCTCCAAGCTCTCACTCAGCTTCCCCAGACTGTCTCTGATGATTTTCAGCCGCTTATAGCTGGCCAAAATGCCGTCCTGAACGACTGGCTCGGTGTGCTCCAGCTTCCCATAGAGATAACTATCATTCAGACTGCGCTGTTTGACGATTTCAGTCTGGAGTTTCTCCCGCTGCTGTTTCCGATCCGACTGCATCAGGTTTTCGTTCAGTGACGTCTGTTTGCCGGCGAGCCTGCCCGGCCTGAAGTCTGCTGGAGTCGTCTCGGCCTCTGACAGCCGCCGGCTGGCCTCATCACAGCGCTGCTGCCGCACCAGCGCCGGCTTCTGCCTCGCCCGCGCCATGCTCGCCTCTTCGCCCGCCTCGCGCGTCTCGTTCTCGGGCACGGTGCTGAGCGCGGCGCGCAGCAGCTCGTACGAGCGCACACGCGCGTCCAGCACGCTGTCGCTCTTGGACTTGGCAGTGGCGACGTCGCTGGCTGGCGGCCTGTCGCGCGGCAGCGTCAGCGACTGAGTGGAGAACGTCACCGACTTACGGTTGGCGGTCCGCCCCGCCACCTGCCGCTGCTGCCCCGAGTCTAAACCTACCGCATCGAACGGACAGCTGCGCGGCCGGTCGGACAGCAGGGTGGCTCGCCCCAGCTCTCGGCGGCCTTCCTCGCTGCCGTCCGTCCGTCGGCCGCCGCGCAGCGACGCCAGCAGGCTCCCCACGTCACCGACGCTGTGCGACTTGAAGGCGGCGAGCTGGCCGGCGGCGGGCGTGCCGCGCCCGCTGGTCGTCTCCTCTTCCAGGGCGCTGACGTCATCATCCAGCCGGATCTCGATCAGCTGGTCGTCGTCGGTCGGCTTGGCGTCCGGCTTGGCGTCGGGCTTGGCGTCCGGCTTGGCGTCGGTGGTCTCCGGCCAGGGGGAGAACGGTCGTGACCGTCCGGCGTTCATCTCACCTCGACGGGCCAGTTTCTGTCGGGCACGCCGCACATCAGCAGCCGTCAACGCACGCAGATACGACAGAAATGGGACAAAACAGGACAGGAAATGTGTCACTAAATGTCGATCTAGCAAACTAAATCGTGCGTAACATTCCTGAGCTGCTTTGCCCACTCTGGTTTGGTTCGAAATATAAAGGGTGGCCTCATCTGGAGAAAAGGTTTAAACCAGGGAGAGAAATGGTTGCGTCATCTAGAGAAGGATAGAGTCCTGGATCGAGGGAGTGCGACGATGATTTGACCTGAAGAAGGTTTGAGTCCAGGATAGACGGAGGCTGAGAGTTACCTCATCTGCAGACATGGGTGTCGGAGGAGGGGGGGGGGGGTGACGCGTCCTACCGACATTTTCAGATTTAAACATTGCGCCTATGGGAGTTACAGGTAAAGAATCGACTTCAAAATGTCTCCGTCCCTCCCCCCATATTTCATAAGGTGGCGACGGTTGCCCACAGAAAACAAACAGGGCGTTCAGGCTGGAGAGAGGGGATAAAGTTTGGGATAAAGGGTGAGAAGGTTTGGGCCCGGGTAAGAGGGAGGGAGAAGGTTCGGGCCCGGGTAAGAGGGAGAGAGGAGGTTTGGGCCCGGGTAAGAAGGAGGGAGAAGGTTTAGGCACGGACAAGAGGGAGGGAGAAGGTTTGGGCCCGGGAAGAGGGAGGTAGAAGGTTCATGCCCCGGTAAGAGGGAGTGAGGGTTCCCACGTGAAGAAGGTTCGGGCCTGGATTGAAGGGACAGATACCGTCGTCCCACCTGGAGTGCCCGTCGGACGAAGCTGTAGCATGACTCGCTGGGCGAGGAGAGGTCAGACGAGCTCTGGGAGGAGGTGGGAAGCTTCGGGTCGATGGCCCGCACCCGGCGCGGACGCCGTGTGGTCCGTCGGCTGAGAAACCTGCCGACAACACCTGCCGTCAGGGCGTGAAGTGCTGAGACCAACAGACACACACCCACCCACACCCACACATAGTCATGTGACCAACAGACACCCGCAGGCAGCGGTGCCAGGCACTGCGCTGTCTCTCGTAACTCGTACGCCATTAAAAACGTGCATAAATGTTTCTGCGTTCATCTTACTTTTGAAGTATGACACATGGACATTGAGCAGTGAACACCCATGAATGTTTATCGATTTACAATGCAACATTGCAACATAAGTAGGTATTACACAGTTTCACGATGTGTTCTATAGCTACGCCTTTGGGTGTCGGACGGCTAGCTAAATGTCAAAAGAAAACGCTCTAGGGCCAAAATTACATTTAATAGCTGCACTGAATTAGATAATAAAATTATTAACATTTTGTGGCGAACTACTTCTTTGAAACCACCACACCAGCGCCACTCCGCGCTTTCTTCCACTCGGTACCGGTTTGGTAGGCTTTGGCGGAGCTAGAAATTATCACAACTGTCGGCAGTCCTAATTAATCACTGTGCTTCGCCTCTCATCACGTGAAAAGTTTCAAAGCAGTAATGATGAGCCCGCTGCGAACCCCTTCAATTAAATCACTAAGTGAGTAATGGTGAAAGTTTTAATTCCCTAGCGTTATTGATATCTCCGCAGCAGCCGAAGAACGGGAAGATAAGGCGATCTCGCTCCTCTCCCTTACGAGTCAGTGTGACCTTGAACAGTCTAACGCTCAAAACGTGTGTAGTCAGCGTTGTGTCGTCTATTCCGCAGCATTGTTGTCGCAGCAGCCATGGGTGTAACTTTGTATGTGGTTGGTGTGGAAAGCTCCACACCAATTTGAAAGTTGGTGTGGAAAATCCACACCAACTTAATGTAGAAGAGATGCAATTTTGATCATTCATTTTTTTGGGGTGGCCGTGTGACATTTATATTTTCCGTTTCTATTTCATAATGATTTGTTTTTGCACCATTTACCCACATAACACACCAATGTGGGTACCACATGGTAATATCGCGGGTTAGCCCACCTTGCCCACACGGTATTGATATGGGCTTCCCACATCGTTACCCACACGGTTTTGGAAGACGATTCCACATGGTTACCATGTGGGCAGCCCACATGGTTCCCTATGGCTAGCCCACCTTGATGTTTGCCATATTGGTAGCTTATGTTTCTGGGATGTTCCATGACAAGCCCGCATGGTAACCATATAGAAACGTCGTCAATAACCACATCGCACCATGTGCAAAAAAAAGTTGGGCCTAGACCAAATTGTTCCCATAGTGAATCCTCCCGTCTCCATCTCCGCTGAAATATATAATTGCCAGATAAAGATTGCGCAGATGAGCATTCCCATGTGATACGACTGACTATATATGTGGGACAGGCTGCTCCGTTCCGTTTCAGAGACCATTGCGCAGCCATGGTTGAAGGAGGAGAACTTCAGTGGGTTATAATGGTACGCTGACCGGTCAGCCGCCCCTGGACAGACCCTTCCCCGCAAGCGAAGCTGCGAGGGGGCCATGCCAGCCGACGTCCATCACTCTCGGGAAAACGGCACGTAAACCGACTCTTGCCCGGAGGACAATGCCAACTAGACCCGGGATGACGATGTTATCAACCCGTATTATAAGATGGAAGTGAGTTTTTTGTTTGTTTGGTTTAGGGAGAGACCGCTTCGGCCCGTTCGGACCATTGCGCAGCCATGGGATAGAATCGAAGAAGGGGTAAAGTGCGGTCAAAATGAACGCTTGCACCGGGCAGCCGGCCCCCTATGAACAGGCCCTTCCCTGCAGGACAAGCTGCGCAGGGGGCCACGCCATGAACGACGGCCACACTCCCGGGGGACGGCTCGAGGCCGATCACTTGCCACGGTGGCCAGCGGCCACCAGACCCGGTAAAAACGTCCGGCGTGATCAGGGATAGTGGATCGGCATCGGGAAGGAATTAAAGACAAAGGGGGGGTGGAAATGAAGTTTGAAGGGGCCGGCGATCGAACACTTCTTACACTTTAAATCCATACAAGTACGTTCTGAGTTTTTGAAACTGAAGGTGATTTGCAATTACAGCAGATGACGCATGAACAAAAGGAATAAATAATAATGTGATCAGTTCGTCCACCAACTCAACAGTCCGCTATACAAAGGACATGCATGACGCACAAAACAATTAAAATGACGAAAAACCAAACGCAAAATGACTGGACCTGGGAGCAACTCCATCTATTGGAACTCTAGATGCTTGTTTGCCCACGGCCTGCCCATCTAAAACCCATATGGAGCCCACCAGGGTATGCCCACAGCCTTCCCATGTTGCGTTTGCCCACGTTGCCCATCTAAAATCCATATAGGGCCCATCTAGGTATGCCCATGTCCTTCCCATGCCACATGTCACAATCTCGCCAATCCAAACCCACTATGGGGCCCATATTTAGCCATATCATTCCCATGTTCCTCCCCATGCCCATGGCTGCGCCCACGTCGCCCATTTAAAGCCCATATGGTACCCACTTATGTGTGTTATGTGGGTAACAGACGAGACGACGAGATTCGGGAATAAAAAAATATGACATCAATGACAATGGTGTGTATGTACACCAACTATGGAAACGTTTCTACACCCATGGCAGCAGGGGCGTAACCACCATCTCAAAGTTACTGGGTACACTTTCTGACGAAAGTTTTTAGTCCTGGTCTAATCATTAGCCCCTCCCCAAAAAAAAAAAAAAAAAAAAAATCGAGTGCTGAAGGTTTTACCTTTTCTATTACACTTAGTCTTTAGTCTTTGAGTCTATTGTATACAGCTGCATCATTGAGAAAGCTGATGGTCTTTCGCTGTGTCCCTAATGCGATGCACAACCTACATTCAAAGCCTCATGTTGTAATAGTTGCGCCCATACCGGAGGCGCCCACGGCTCCAGAGCAGCCAGAGTCACATTTGGTCGTCGGAGGCCCTGCCCAAAAGCTTTGATTTTGGGCACGCCTCCTACAGAAGGCTTACAAACTCATTTGAATGTTTATTACTTACATCAAGAAGTTATTACGAAAACAAGTTACTTTTGCAACTTGATTATTTTATATTTTTAAACTAAAATAAATAAACTTGTGCTTATTTTCAGTCGTTATGGTAAAGCCATGCGCTGATGTATGCCCCCTGCTCCCCCCTGTTCGGCCACCCAATCGTTTTGGGAAAATGACGCCGGTGCATCACTGCTGCTTTATGAGACGTTAATTTTCTACTGGGCAATTAGACTCGGCTATTAAACTGAAGTCTCACCTTTTCTTCGGATATTAGAGAGAAAAAATCAGAAGTTTTCAGATGTTTCAAAAAACGGAATATATATAATACAAACTTGTTCGATGTATAGGTATGTGTACCACATTTTAAGTTGGTGCCAGATAAACTGACTTTTTATTACCTTTCAAAGACAAAAATCGACCACTTTCCATGGTATTGTTATGCATAACATATGCATTTACGTTTCTACCTTATTCTTCGAGCTCTACGAGACCAACATTGTTCTAATACGGTTATTATTCGCGCTCTAGAGTGATCTAGACAATAAACGAACCGATAAACATGTATTACAACGCCCAATGTCCGTGAATCAGCAGTTATTCACTATAGGTACTGTGTATATGAGCTAAAACCTCCTATTCGCGTGAATCACTATTCACTTCGCCATTTTTGATCCTGAGCCGCAGCAATCAACGCGGAGCCTGCTTAACGTTGGTTTGCTGCTCTAGCGAGTCTTCCGGCTATCCACGCTAAAACGTGAACCACTCGCTTCGCTTCTGCTCAGAACACAAATGACGAGGTGCCCACTGGAGTCATGGGCTAGACTCCTATACATGCATGCGATTTGCAAAAACCAAATAGCAATGCGATTCCAATTTTGATTGCGATCACCGAGCGCTAAGCACCTGATTTTGCGTAAACCGTCATCAAACACTAAGCTGTTTCAAATGATTTCTGGATCGGCTTGAGCGTAACCGCGAAACGGCGACCACGGGACGGCGACGCCACCACCACCAGAGTTCATGAAATATCAAACAAATCAAATTTTAGTAATTTCAAAGGACTGAAAAGTTGACTGAAATTACTGATTTGATCAATTCAGATGTTTTCCTCAAAAGTATTTTTCCACTTTAGATGCTTATTTTAACCCTCGTCTTACGGGGTGACAGGTTTTGAGGTTTTTCTTAAATAACTTGTTACACACATGAAGCGCATTCAGCTGAAAGTTTTAGCAGCTGAGCTTACAACAAATATACGTATCCTGTGAATTTTTTTAATCAAAATTGGTGTAGTGTTTTTGGAGATAATGACGTTTAAGTGACGTCATGTTGGTAAAAAGCAGGAAATATGGAAAGATTGGTAGAAAATAGAGTTTAAAGCAAATCGTTAAAAAACATAGAAAAAATTGCATTTTCTTTCTAATGGCAGTCTTAGATTTCGGAGAATGTTGTGTTTGACAAAAAATAAAAATGTCTTCTTAAATAAAAACTTTCAAAGATGTTAAAAAAACGGAAATAATTTGAGAGAACTAGTGAGTGATGGACGAAACTCAAACCAAATTTCAAAAGCAATATCTCTTATTTTGACTGGGTGATGGCTTTCGAAAGGTTAAGAATCTTTTAAGACGGTCCATTTTTTAAATTTCACTTTTTTATTTTTTGACCATATACGAACAAAACGAGTACTTTTTTTGTCTTTTTGGAGACGAAAACTGATATCTGGGAAAATGCACTTTGCTTTAACATTGTATCACTTTCTAATTTTGAGTTTTGATGACAGTTTTCCGGACGTGATGAGTACGAAGTTGCTAAATGCTAATCGCCCATAGCAAATTTTCATCTATGGTGACATTTACGTTCCGAAGGAGGTCAATTAACGGAACCCAGACCTAAAAATTGAAAAAACGGTCAGATAGATAATCCAAAGACCAACCATAGGACGCTACCAAATAATGCTTATTTTTAATAACTTTAATTATTACGACGGTCTGAGCAAAATCGTTATTTTGGACATCGTCGATTTTATGTCTTTTCACTTAACCTGGAAGGTCAGTGGTCACCCGTTGACCTGAAACCAAAAAATGCATATACCATTGCATTTCTCACATGACAGGCATAGTTTTTCACATGCTAGTTTTTACCGCGTTGCTCTATGTTACTTGGTTTTGAAGTTAACAGGGGGCTGTCAGCCTTTTACGACGTACGTACGGCGAAGGTGAGAAACGGTTCCCGCAAGGCGAGAGTTAAAGCTCAGTGGCATGCTGTGGAATGCAGATGACAAAGCGATTGCAAAATATCACCTCAACATTGGAGGTGGCCGCCCCAGCTAAAAAAAGTTTGAGGGCAGCTGGGGCAGCTGCCCCCATGGTTCCTGCGTTCTTTCTTGATCTGTTTTCGTAGCGGGAAACGTAATGAAAACACATATTGGGGCCGCCTCAAAATATCCACCATGGACCACCACCATTGGCTAATGGCTACTTATTTTGAAAGATAGGTATTCTTTACATCTGCACCCCTAAATTACAGATCATTCCAGAAATGCATGACATTCTATAAAAAAAAAACGTGTATGAGTACCTCTATGGCACAATATCAAACGGTAGCCAAATAGCCGAGCCTCCAAGCCATTGTCGGCCAGCAGAGGGGATGGGCATTGGAAACAGCAGGGATGGGCAATGGGCAATCTGGCTTGCTTGCTTATGGATGACTATGTGGAAAATAGTTAATCAGTCTTACATTTTTTGAAAATTGTTCATTTCAGCACATTCTTACCAATGCAAAGTGAATGCAACTTCGCCTGATTGTAACTAAATTTTAAAGGGTTCCTGATTTTATTTATATTTGAAAAAATAATCAAATATGATTGTGCATACCCATGACTTCCCAACACATTTAAAACTAAAATAAATTAATGTAAGTTCTTCAATTTTCAACTGGGTACATACCCAGTCAATTTTGGGCTTTTGAATTTTACTGGGTGCAGTGTACCCAGTGTACCCAGTGGTCGTTACGCCCATACATGGCAGCAGCAAAGCAGCCACACGCGCACAAGAACACACACACACACACACACACACACACACACACACACTCCGGACACACTCCGGACACACGAGACGCTGTGTCCGGCAGCTATATACACATTACACGATCTGTCAGAGGCAGACAGGCAACGCCTCACCCATTCTCGCTGCGAGCCGATAACAGTAGCTCGCGAGATGATGCCCATACAATAACGAATGACTGCTCTAGACCGTAATACAGGTAATATACGTTAGCGAATGTAACTGCTGCAGGCCCGTAACTAGGCTGAATTCCCAGATGGCGATCCACACCATTAGTATTGTAACAATCGTAAGTCTTAGCATCAGACATGGGCCGTGGTTAAAATAGGATCCAAGATCCACAAGATCCCACGCCAAACTGATTTTCCGGGATCCAGGATCCACAGGATCCCACGATTGTTCTCTTCTCCTGTATCCAAGATCCATAGGATCCCACGACAAATATTTGCCTAGGATCCAAGATCCACAGGATCCCACAACAAAATAATCCTGCAGAATCCAAGATCCCAGATCTTGGATCCTAGGCATCCTGGATTCCGATTTTGGGGGATATTGGCACATGTCTGATCACCACATCTAATCTTACACTATTGACATTGAGTGTGGGAGTTTTACAGCATTAAATACATGCATTCTGATATTTTAGCACCACAAAAGGTTAAATATGCCTTCCAAGATCCACAAGATCCCACGACAAACTAATTTT
>VOPJ01012989.1:0-14747 GCA_014673585.1 Semibalanus balanoides | reverse complement strand
GACAGGGGCTTTACATGGTGGGTTGGATTATTTTTTATCCGGGTAGATTATTTGGTGCAAGAGGCCTCTAATCGAATTCTCCGTGCCATTACTGTGTATTCGCGCGCTCTGTCCACCCACCATTTAGCCGCAGCCCAGGTTTTTAAGTAGTTTTTCCAATAATCCTTCAGGTTTAAATAATTGCACTAGAGGTTCTAGAGGTTTTGGGAATGCCTAGAGGTTTTGAGTCAGCTCTGTCTGGCAACTGGTTATTCACGCTATCTTGATGCGTGCAAATGCGACGTTCATTTGGATTAATGGCCGCAAGTGGAGGCATAGGTGTGTTTTGTGTCAGGTTTTAATGCATTGAACGTCTGGAAAGTTGGCTTAAGGGTAAGATTTCCGACTATGGAGTATGACATATTTGTTTCCTTTTGTAAATACTAGATGATGGTTGACCCGTTAACCCAACCCGCTACCTACCCGCTAACGTGATGGCCGATGATTTTTTTCTCGCAGGTAACGACGCGCGTACCCGTTGACTCATAAAGCCATTAGTTAGCTCATAATATGTCCCGCCCGTATGCTATGCCAGTTGATTTGTTAACTGACTGTTATATTTCCTGGAGAAAGCTCACAGTTCAAAAGCAAGTAGGTACCTATTTGCAAGTACCAACTGCCTACGCCCAAATGAAATGTCCCATTATAATTGGTAGTACCTGAGCAGTTGTCACTTCCATATACAACATCATAGGTAGTGTGACAGGCCCAAACAAAGAGCGGGCAGTGCAGCCTGCTTGATGATGTCACTAGAAGAGTATTTTTCCCATTTTGATTGCATCCTGTAGGTTGTGCATGTCCGCAGGTGTGCATAGGATTGGGATGACTCAAGAGGCGTCCTGCAGGTTATGAGTGTCAGCAGGCATGTAAAAGATGGACTTGAATAGGGTCTGCTGGTTATGTGTGCCACAGGCACTCCAAAGATGACTCAAGAGAGAGCAAGGCCATATAACAACAGGTTGACGTTATCTCGTTCCTTATGTCACCAGCTCCTACTCTAGCTTTCTAGGTTCAAATACCACATATTTTAATATAGTACCCTAGTGCTATCAAAATGTATTCAAATTATATTCTTACGAAACAACTTAATAAATTATGGCTTTTGTACTGAATTCCAGAGAGTGAAGTAATATAGTTTACTGGATAAACCTCACAGTTCAAAAGCAGGTACTCACCTTTTTGCAAGTGCTAATGCCCATATGAACGCGATATAGCCTTTGTTGTTGGCGCGCCCATAAAAAAAAAAAACAATCATCATCATGCCCATATGAAATGTCCCATTTAAATGGGTAGGACCAGAGCAGTTGTCACTTCCATATACAACATCATATGCAGTGTGACAGGCCCAAACAAAGAGCGGGCAGTGCAGCCTGCTTGATGATGTCACTAGAAGAGTATTTTTCCCTTTTTGATTGCATCCTGTAGGTGTGCATGTCAGCAGGATGTGTGTGGATTGGGATGACTTCAAGAGGGTCTGCAGGTTATGAGTGCAGTCCAGGCATGTAAAAAGATGGCGAAAGTCGCGGTATGCCACAGTGCACTCCAAAGATGACTCAAGAGAGAGCAAGGCCATATAACAACAGGTTGTATCGTTCTTACATTACTGCTTCCTCTCTAGATTCTAGGTTAATACCACATATTCTTAGTACCCCATTGTATCAAAATGCATCAATTATATTCTTACTTAAACATTAAAACGCTGGCATACTGAATTCAGAGAGTTGAATAATATACAAAATATATTTCCATTTGATTTGAATTGTTGCAAAATGTGAGATAGACATTTTATATTACAAACATAGTAGTTCATACCAAGAAACCAACCATGTTTGCTAGCTGCTGGATTAGTTGAGACTCACAGGTGTTCAATATTCTCTCAGTGTGACTGTGTATATAAATGTGTAGAAGAAGTAATCAAGTTTTGATGTAAGCCTAGGACGGTACCGCTAGCGTCATGGCGTCACCGGAGCAATATTATCATAATCAAACTGGGCGGCATGTGACCTTAGTTGTCGGCCCGCCCTTAAACCCAAATCATCATCATAATCAAACTAACCTAACCTTACCTAACCTTACCAAAATAATCCATGGTCATAAAGTCCTATCAAGATGAAGTGCTGCCAGGCAAATTGAAGGGGGCTGAGCTGGGTGGAAGAGTAAAGGGGACAACTCCCCCTTCCTGACTGGTCACAAGGGAACCCACTAAAATTGGCACATATTCTATTTGTATTAGCTAAAAAGCTTTAAAAAACCCACAGAGTAGCCATCAAACTAGACAAGGCAAGGGGCCTCTTAGACACTCTGAAGGGCTTTTTGAGCTAACCCAGAGGGCCTCTTGTCGTCTTGTGTATGTCCAGAGGCTCACTGAGTCCAACAAGGAGCCTAAAAAACTGCCCAGGGGCCTCAAGCATGTTCAGGTGTCCAATGAACCCACTTAGGGGCCCAACAACTGCTCTGGGGTCTCTTGAGTATGTCCAGGGGCTCATTGAGCTCACTCAGGGGCCCCCTAAAACCTATATGTGACCAGATGCCTCTCAAGCATGTCCAAGGACACATTGAGTCTGTTCAGGGGCCTCTCGAGCCTGCCCAGAGGCCCTTAAGAGAATAATCGGGGGCTTTTCGAGCTTGGCCAGGAGCCTTTTGAGCCCACCCAGTGGCCCCTAAAACATGCCTGTGTCTAGAGCCTCTCAAGCATGTCCAGACTCTAAGGGCCCATTGAGTCTTCAGGGAATTTTCGAACCTGCTGATGGAACCTTTTAGTGATTTATGGATTTAAGGATATGTACAGTCTGTTGAGGTAAAAACAGGTACAAGTTGGCGTAGGTAATAACTAATTCTAGTGAGCAGGGGATTAGTTTTGGATAAAGCATAGTTCGTATGTTTTTGTTGTTGAAATTTCATTTTTTGCAAGGAAAGATAAACACTTTTCGTACAAATTGTCTTTGCAGCAGTCAGAATCTAGCTATTCAAGTCAAAAGCTGTAAAAATCGCTTTACATTGCGGCATGACACCAGTTTTTGCAATTGCGTATACAATTTCGGGACAATGGGAAAATGAACTGCATTACATTTCTGTCAGAGGCTCTCCTTGGCGGTACCTAATGGCTAGCCCAGGGCCCACTCCCCTCATACAATATTTTACTTTCAAGTGGGCTACATGCTAAACTATTCTGCTGAGTTCCGAAAAAGCCGACGGCGAACGCAAAGACGCGAACATCGGCACAACTTATCCAGCGGTGCCCAGCTGCTGGACTGAAGAGGAAATGGTGGGGACCAGGCAGGACCGTCTCCCCAAGCCTTCATCCAGGCTCCTCCAGATCCACAGAGACCATTTATGCGCGGAAAAGTTGTAATGCGTCTTGCCTCTTTCAAACCATTTGCACTGCTACCAGTTGTTTGTTACATGTCGGTACATATGTATACTGTTATTTTAACTTGTACCATTGATCGCTGACTGCCACCGGTCATTGTGATTTACCATCCGAGGCGTGATGTGATTTACCATTTACCATGTGATTTACCATTTACCATGCGTGCTTACCTCCATTCAAAAACTCGGCGAAGCGCCTGCCTTGTACGTAACAATACAAATTAGTAATGAGTTCATTACAATGCATTATGAGCCCTGAGGTTCCTGGTCCATTTCAGCTCTCAAAGGTTGAAGAAGAAAACAATCATGTTTAAAAAGGGGCCTCGCGAAAGAAAGTGCCGAAATATGGTATATTTTTCATATTCAGTGATATATGTATTTATGGGAGGGGGGGGACTACCATGACTGGCTTCCCCCCTACGCCTTTCTGTAGGTCTGGCTGCGCGCCTGGCTGTACCGCCCGACCGTCGTTCAGGCCTTTACACTATCTACAACGTGGTGTATGGAAGTGTGACGCCTGCTCCGGTTATACCTTATAATAATGATCATGCGCATAGCTCATGCTATTTCAATGCTTATATCTTTTGATACCCGATCTTTCAAGTAAAACGATTGCAATCATATTATCACAGTCCATTTAATTGAAGGAGTCCTGCAGTGCTTGTTGCTCACTCGTCATGCACTCAGTGCTGGTCGTCACTCGTCATGCACTAAGTGCTGGCTGCCTATTACCCTGGGTTCGCCTGACGCCTGAGTGTCGACCCAGTCATGACAAAGACAGCTGGCCAGCCAATCCTGAATCAGAGGGTTAAAGGGAGGGACACTGCCTCTTTCGGATGATATCGCAAAAACCGGCCTAAACAAGGCGCAAGGACCACCTCATGATTTGTAATCGCCATCAAAGGCTTACCCAAGCAGTGCAAATAACAAAAACAAACAAATGCTTTAAGAATCTAAAAACTGTTGACGATCTCTACTCACCACTACGTATATGGATTATGGAAGCGTTTAAGTTAACTGCAACTGACCAGCTTTCAGTTGACTACCTATTGTAATGGGATGAGGCGGCGATGCACTTATACATTGTGGTTCCTGTTAACTGCATGAAACGAATCTGGCGCATCTGAGTGTTGTTGTCATGGAAACATGTGCTGACTCCAAGGGCGTATCCAAGGGGGGATCCTAGGATCCCCCTGAGCCCTCAAAGGGCCCTTTTCGAGGCTCAGCGGGCCCTTTTTGGCGCGCGCAGCTTGCCGTAAAGGTTCGTCGAGAACGCGCGAAGCGCGGTATTATGGGCTGTTTAAGAGTCGGAAGACCACGTGAAGCGTGATCTTGTGAGTTTAGAGCACCTTCAGAGGGCCTTAGCGCCTCCAGGGCCCTTCTCTGAAAGACCAGAGGGCCCCTTAGGCGTTCAAAAAGAGCCTTTGCGTTGTCAGAGGGGCCCGGTCAGACCTAAGGATCCCTTATCGGGGTTAAGGGGCCCAACTGAACAATGCTGTCCATCCAGAAACAGGAGGGGCCCTGAGCATGTCGGAGGGCCCTCTGGAAGATGTCAGGCAGGGCGACAAAGGCATGACAGCGCAGTCCCTTTCCAGAAGTCTAAAAGCTCCTTTAGCACACTGAAGGGCCCTTGCGGCAGACCCCAGAGGGGCACCTGGAAAGTTGAAAGGGCCTTTTTAGGTTCATTAGGGGCCCTGATCAGGTCCACGAGGGCCCCCTTGAAACACGTCGAATGGAACCCTTGCGAGCACAGAGGGGCCCCTGGGCAGGTCGGAGGTCCCTCTGAGGCTGAGCATGTCCGGTTGATAAGGTGACAAAGCAGCAAAGCGCCAGTCCCTTGCCAGAATTAGAAGGGCCTCTTATAATGCTGTCGAGCCTCTGCGACAGAACCAGAGGGGCCCTGGGAAGTTTAAGTTGCCCCTGTACAGATCGAAGGGGTTCCCTGGAGGGCTGAATCAGACCAAAAGGGCCCTGGGCGGGTAAGTAAAGGCCCATGAACATGCAGGCATTGCCCCTTAGTCAGCACGGAGGGGCCCCAGGGCAGGTTCAAGAGGCCCCTTGAGCATGTTATCAGGGCGACCAAAGCAGCCAGCGCATCAGACCAGAAAAGTCGCTGAGTAGATCAGAGGGGCTCCTGGGCACAGTCAGAGAGGCCCCTGGGCTAAAAACCGAAAGGGTCCCTGGCAGGTCGGAAGGGCCCTTGAACACTACGAATGAACTACTAGCCAAACTGGAGGGGCCCCTGGGTAGGCTGGAGGGCCCCTGAGCATGTCAACGGGGCGACAAAGCAGCCAGTGCGCAAAGTGCTGTCCCTGGCCAGGTCCAAAGGACCTCTGAACTGACCGAATGACCCCTCCCTTGACACATACGAAAGACTTCTTGGAAGGTCAGGGTTCCCTGGTCAAAACGGAAAGGCCCAAAGCACGTAGAAAATAAATAGGAGGACTTATTTCACAATACAAATATCAAAACCGGAGCTTTCGGGTACATTGAAACACCCTTCGTCAGCGATTATGAGGCATTTGGTAACACGCGAAAACTCAGATATAAATGTTTGTTTTGTGGAGTAAAACCTCTTTGTATCTAGGTAATGTATATAACCCACTCCAATTATGTCTTTTTGTGGATCCCAGATGAGTTCCTGAACAGGTCGGAAGGCGTTGAAAAGTTTTGGAAGGGCACCCTAAACAATATAAAGGGGCCCCTGGGCATTTTAAACAGAAAGAATGGAGCTGTAAGGAAATAAACATCGAAATTTTTCCGCGCACTCCGCGGCGCAACTTTTACCGTACAACAATGGTTTACTGTGATTGCGAAGCTGGCGTGACGACGGAGTTCCATTTTGGGCTCTTTGCCACGATTAATTGGATCAGTAAACGAAAACAAAACAAGAGGTACAAACGACTTAAAAAACATCGTATTCGTCTCCGTGACCTTGACCTTGGACATCCGGATGCAAATGTATTTGATTGTGACGCAAAGCTGGCGTTATTTGCGAGGTCATTTGAGAACTTTCAGAAAGCAAATACGACGGTAAACGCAAAAAAATGAAGGGCCCCTTTGAAAGCAATACACACAGTCGTCACGTAAATGAAATCATGTGGTAAAATGACTTTCACCATCTAATTATACTTGTAAAATAATCTATAAAACATATGTTGCATGCCTTTCGTAGATATTTTGCGACTAGTGACGTTCTGGCATTGACCTTGACCATTGCCATCAGTCCTTTTATAGCTCATGCAGGTCTATTATACCTCTGAGAGCACTTTGGATGATCATGTTCGCAATAGAAGGTTTTTGAGTTAAAGTATGGCCCATACACTCAAATATCTCTATTTGAACCTAGCCGTGACCTGGCCTTTGACCTCAATTTGATTTGTTTGAGTATGCGTTAGATTGGTCTTATTGAGAGCTTTTGAATGCCGCCTTATGCGTAACGCTGCGATTTCGGCGGAAGATAACCAGGAAGCGTTAACACCCTCCCCCCACACACACCCAGTCAATGTCGTTCGGCTGAGACTCAGGTCAAGGGCAGGTTATTGAGCAGGTTTTGAAATCGTTTTATGAAATGCCACTTAACAAGGTGTCGCTTACCAAAGTAACGGGATCAGGGAATATATTGATTATGGTGTCTCGTGAATCTGCTGCCATGGATCAGGTATTATGTATTTATTTATTTATTTGAGGTTTGTTACAACGTCCACATTGTGGCTTTTAAGTTGTAGTGTCAGTTGTACAGTTGGTGATGTGTCATAATGCTTACACAGCATACATTTGACATTGAGCGACATTCTTCTGCGAGTTTCCGATTCAGCGACATTCGTTGCTGCCATGGACACTACCAATCTTGACAACTGGGGCTCCTAACTAAACTGCATAAGAGGCCGAAAATTTAGTGTCCAATCAGGTATTATTTTTTATATTTATTTAACGTTCGTTACAACGTCCACATTGTGGCTTTTAAGTTGTAGTGTCAGTTGTACATTCAACGCAGCACTACTAAAATGACATTCAAACAAATGCATCACAAGCTCTCTTATAACCAAAACCATTGCTAAGAAATCAAAATATAGAAACGCGGCAATAGTCGACAAGACAAATGAACGAGAAAAGCGCAATACGCGACGAAAGTCGACAATAGTCGACACTAAAAATATACGAGAAAAAGCGCAATACGGGACAAAAGCCAACAATAAAAATAAACGATAGAATGTAAAAAGATAATAAAATCTGTAAACACTGTAAGCTGCACAATCCCTAGCACACCTCCCTAATTATATTTCTTCACAGCCTAGAATTTGGTGCCTCCCGCACAGCCTGAGCCACTCCGTTCCAACTTGCCACATGCGCGGTACATGAAAAAGCGCCGAGCGCGCTCAGTGCGCACTCGGGAAAGATGCAGATGACCAGCTTCGACGGCCCGGGTGATGCGTGCCGACACCTCAGCTCGAAACTCCACTAGAGCCTTCAGATTTGCCAAATATGTTTCCTCGTGACGAATCTTATAAATTGTCACAATGTTCTTCTCAAAGATCAAATTTTCAAGTTTTTGCCAATTGAGCTCTGCAAAAAGAGGCGTTACATGCTCATTACGCCTCGAACAGGTGACAATTTGTTATATATGACACTACCTATCTTGACAACTGGGACTTCTAAATAAACTACCTATTAATTCCATCATGGACACTACCATTCTTGACAACTGGGCTCCTAATTAAACTGCCTATTCATCCTAAATATTGGTAAACAATTGTATTAAACGTTGCCTATTGGTGGTGGTATTGTCGCTTTAGCACTATTGGCCGGCAGTGCGTGATCCCATTGCATTGGGGTCAAAATCCTAATCCGATATTTCTGCAGTGATCTTGCGTATGTAGGGGAGACCGGGGCACGTTCTGTCACTTTTTTGCTAATTGGCCCTGGCGCGCACACTTTTCAGAGTTGGTGATTGATACTTTCCAACACTGTTACATACATCAATAGCTTCAAATCGTTTTTAGGAGTTCCAAGGTTGGTATCTCAGTTTGTTCGACCACCATTGTCCAATAATTGGCGATGCACTCATTTGACAGAACCTGCCCCATATAGTGGCACGTTCTGTCACCTATAGGTACATTCTGGTCATTGATGAGACACTTCCTGTTATCACCGAACGGTTCATTTGTGGTCTTCCCTTCAGGGGGGAGAGAGGGTTTTCATCATCGCCACCATCAATAGTGTTAGAAAATGACGGCGTATATTACGATCCCAATACTGGCAATTTTTTGCGTTTTTCTTGGTTATCCATGCACGAATCAGTAGCCCTGACTACGCCTATGATTTTTTGATTTTGAACTTTTCCCTTTCTACATTAAACCCGCGCACTTTGCAGGGGGTTCGCGCCGAACAGAACTTGGCAGGGGGGTTGATCCGCCCCCCGTGAGATCTCAAAACTACCTCAACGTAGCGGACAAGCGGAAAACGGTATTGGATAGCTCTTGGCAAGTTCTATCGAAAGTATTTCAGTTCTTTTCTTGGATCAGGTCACATATTGAGGTCACAGTGGTCCACCAAAGGTCAGAATTTCGTTTAGGTCTTTAGGACTCTTTTCCAGAAACCCCCATTATCTCGGAAACTATGATAGCTTAGGAGCAACCGATTAGAGAGTCAATCGATAGCCATTTGAAATTTGCGAATCGCAACCCAGGTCCTCAAAATGGAGCTCAGTCAATAGTTTAGGCTCCAGAGGTCATGAAAGCGTCCATAAAATACTGTTTTTAGCAAAACAGTTTTCTGAATAGCATGTCACCTAAGAAAGATAGGGAAACATTTTGATGCCATCGTGTTATGTCTCATTTTGAATGCGCTTTGAAACATATATACGGTACTGTAAGGTCAACCTCAAAATTTGACCTAAGGTCAAGGTCATTTGGTGACCCAGGTAGGTCATGTTGCATATGGGGCAACGCGGCCCCAGACGAGACGAACCAACACATTGGTGTTCAACTAATCGTCTCTATCTCTTTTCTATCAAGAGTTATTTAGCAATCATTGCTGATGACCTCAGATGACCTATGTAGAAATCACTAACAACAATTGCCACACTATATCGATTTAGAAATGAGCTAAATTAGCATGATTCTGAAATAATTAGGCCTTTGATCCAATGCCATATTTTCTGAAAGGGAAGCATTTGTTTATTTTCCCATTTCAACTTATTAATGGGGAGGTCAGGAAATTGACCTGACCTTTGGTCATCCGATCGAAAGAATCCGAGATTATGCGAATTGTAGGTACTGATATTCTTATGAATCTGCAAGTTCAAACTTTCGAAAAAAGGACTGTGGCTTTGGCACGAACGCAAACATTTTTGAAGGTGAGGGTCACTTGACAATTGGGACTTTGTGGACCTGACCTGAGATGACCTTCAAGGTCAAAATTTTCCAAAAAGTGTGCGGTAATTGATGCCCAAACAGGTGTACGAATTTGGCGGCGCTGCGCGCCGCCGTTTTTCCGCTACTCCTGAAAAAACCTGAGGCGGGGGGGGGCGCGAAATCAACCCCCCCCTGCAGTGCGCGGAGTTAAAGACCATGACATTAGAAGCTCAAAACTCTTGCATAAAAAAATCGTCGAATGACATGGCTACAATGACTTTCAAAAACACTCCAAATATTTTCGAATGTGTTGCCCCTTGGGCCCCCCATTTTTGAACAAAAAAGCAATTTCGGGTACAATAAGAAATATTTTGTCACGACGAATCGAATGGTGTTCTTTCCATCGAAATCGGCCTAGCGGTTCTCGAGATCTCTGAGGGGGGGGGGGGCAGAATCTGCCCCCGCAGGTCAACGTAATCCTGGCCGCTCGTGAACCGCATCGGCACCACCCGATTCGTTTTACGCTTGTAGTGACAGACAGACAGACGTGTATTGGGATCATCCACAATCAGCTTGTGGCTATTACAGCCCCACACAAAACGAAAACAAAAACAGCAATGACAACAAAGGCAAAAAATGTTAAAACAGCGCAGATACAGGCAAAGTAAAGACGCGAACAGAAAAGCGCACGAAGGGCCGAGCGTAGCGTTAGGTACCTATATACAGCAGTTCAGTCTGGGTAAGGTGTAGCTGCCAGCAAGTGTCGCCTCAGGAGAGGGCCGAACAGAGGTGTCGGGAGTCGCACCAGCTCAGGCGGAACAGTGTTGTATAGGACAGGCGCCCGGCTGACAACGCCTTTTGCCCATTTCGGTACGGGACCTAGGCACGTATAGCTCCAAGTCCCGCCGAGTTGGTCGGCCGTGTGCCTCCGCCACCGTTGTAAAGCCGGCGGCGAGTGACTCTGGTTCTCCGCGGCATCTCACTTTGTGAGTCAGACACAGCGTTTGGTAATTAGTGAGTTGCTTTGCATTGAGCCAACCCACTCTGTTCAATAAGTCCGAAACGTGATCAAATTTTTGTCGACCGTATATGACTCGGGCTCCATAGTTAATAATTTTTTGAATGCGGGAAAAATTCCTCTCAGTCCCGTTTCCGTAGACAGTCAGGCAATACCGAATTTGCGAAAGAACCAAGGCGTCAACAAGCGTGTAAATTACGGAAGACGGCAGGTGCCCCCTCAAGTGTGAAAGGCCACTAAGGATTCCAAAGCATCGTCTGGTAATGAGGGAGATATGTGAATCCCAGCTGAGAGTTTTATCAAACATCACGCCGATATTTTTTGCTTCTGCGACTGGCAGGAGATCGTTGTCGCAAAATTTCACAGAAAAACTTTGAGCGTGCCGAACGTTTGGCGGACTTGCCTAGAAGCATCATCTGGGGTCTTCCCTGCGTACTTTCAATCCATTCCGCTCTGAACCAGATATCTGGAAGATACAATCGTTTTTGCTCACGATAACGTTATGATAAGGTTCATGGAACTCGGATTAGTTACCGCCTTATTTCAGACTTGGGTATCGGTCTGCATACTGGACTACTGTGGCATTCTTCCGACAAATAGAGTGAAGGTCATTTTAGAAAATATGCTATAAAGCAGATGGGCAAGCATAGAAACCTTGGAAAAACCACCAACATTGTAGGTAGTGGGAGCGACTTTTGTTCAGGCCTCTTTGTCCGTTGATGCTGACACTACTGCGTATGATTGCTCTTCAAGTAAGGCCGACAAAAACCACGAAGAAGAGGTGATCAATGCCGTAGGCTCGGTAACTTTACTTGAGAGTAGCTAGTAGAGTGGTCGATCACATCAAAGCAATTTTACTGAGATCAAGCAGGCAGAGTAGTGAATAAACTGGAGATTATGTGTAACCCATATCGTAAACAAACAGGCAATTCATTTTTATGGTCGTTTATAAGCGATACGACTAGGAATCATGAACAGATTCGAGTGAAACGGAACCTGTGCCCCAGATTGCCAGACAAGGTGACTTGGTGACAAGAACCTAGCCCCACTCGACACAGGTCACAATTTTTTATTACAGGAAAACTGGGAGAATGATGGCAGTAAATAAACCGCTCAGCACAATATTCTCAGACATTCCTATAGGCCCATATGACAAGCATCAAAGGACACTTATATCAAGTAACTGATAAGGCCACAAACCAAAAGTTTTGTGTCCAACGTATAAAAAGTTTTGATTTCTTGTTGAAAAAACAAACTATTCCAAAATTGACCCCAATCAGGTCGAGCATGTTGTTTGGCTTGAATAGTACCAGGCCAATAGACAAGCACAAAGGAACATATGTTACGAAACAACAATATACCTGCGGTGGATAGTTAACGAGGAAACCCCGCTGACATAATGTGCCCCGTGACAGAACGTGCCCCGTTCTCCCCTACTCCCCTCAACGGTCACCACTACCCGCCTCACGCTGATCCTGCAGTCTGAACTCTGAACATGGACGGCTGGGTTATGGACACCTACTGTTTGGCGACGACACTAGTGCCAGAGTCCCAGCAAAGCGGCGAGTTTTGCAACTTACATGGCCGGGCGGGTTATGGAGTTGCTGATTTTTACCCAGTGATTATTTACTGAGTTTTTAATTCTCCCAAATTTAATCCCAGGGTATGCAGCATGCACCCCTCGGGGACGCGACACCCCCCCCCCCATTGTTCACTCATTCAGGGTAGGTATTTCGATGTGGACCTGCGAATAATTGGATTTTGATGTCGAGGCCCACCGTTCGACCTCAATTAAGAGGTTGCAAAGCTCGTCAGGGACAGACAACGCAATTTCAAACACCTCAGGAGCACGGAAATTCACCTGAACGATTCCTCAAGTTATGAAATATTCAAAACCTAAGAGCACTAATACATGCTTTCAGTTTTACGACTTCTTAAAGGGAATGGCGTACTCACATGGTTCATGTGGGAGTTGTTGACCACTAGGTCTTGCAGAGTATATTTTCTTAATTTAGCTTAATGTGCTCATTCCCCAGATTCACTATTAGCGTTGCTTGAGATAAGATTTTCGCCAAGATCATTCCGGCGGAACAATTGTTCGCCAGAGAGATTTCGTCTACAGAACCTTAGAGAGATTTTTTCGCTGCATTGGATTTGGTTTATTGATTGGTGCAGCCATTGTACGGAACGGTACAATCTGCGTACTCTGTAGTTTATAGTGGCGATCGTCTTATGAGTTTACAACCTCGCAAAGCAGAAGTATAAGTAAGAAATTCAACTAAAGGGGCTCCAGACGTGAATTTTATCGTAACCAATGATCAACCCAATAGCTTCTTCCCGTAATAAAATTATATTTGACATTTTAAAAGAGTAGGCACACTCCCTTTAAAAGCTAAGTGAATTTCGTTATTTAGAACTGGTCTCTCGCGCCGACCCAAGCAGGAAACCCAGCGACTTCGGCCAGTAGGCAGACTCGAACCATGATCCAATGGATTATGATTCCAACGTTTTACTAAGCCACCCGGACCTCCCACATTGTACTTGTGTTTGGCATTGGTTTAATCCTCGCAATTGTAGCGCCCGATTACTGCGTGACCGTGCAAGGGAGAGGGGGTGGTGATACGACCCCTGACATTTCGCCCCTAATTGAGCTAGAGCTTTGATTAAATACGAGCTTGTTGCTTGTGACGAGAGGAAGACATGAGATAAAATCGTAAATTAACATCTTATTATGCTTAACCCTCGTCCTACGGGGGGGGGGGTCCTAAAACGACCCCCACTGAGGTAAGAGGTTTGTGTTGCATAACTT
Organism: Semibalanus balanoides; assembly: GCA_014673585.1. Taxonomy (NCBI): domain Eukaryota; kingdom Metazoa; phylum Arthropoda; class Thecostraca; order Balanomorpha; family Balanidae; genus Semibalanus; species Semibalanus balanoides. The sequence continues at coordinate 1,156 of VOPJ01012989.1, read as the reverse complement.
TTTACACTTACGGCCGATCATGCTGAAATTTTCCGTAGCTGAGTTTACAACAATTATACGTATGCTGGCCAAATTTAATCGAAATTGGTAAAGTAGTCTAATGACGTTTTAGTGACGTCATGCTGGTGGAAAAGCGATAAATGTTGTGAAAATCATAGAGAAATATATTTTTTGCAGCATTTTAGCTAACCAAAAATGGCACAGATAGAAAATGACATTTTCTTTGAAATGGCAATCTCAAACTTTTAAAATGTATTTTTCACCATTTTTCTAAACTTATTTTCTTGGGAAAATCACCACAAATTCAAAATTTTCAAAGATTTTTAAAAGCCGGAATATATATGTAAGAAAACTGAGTATGGACAATGCTCAAACCAAATTTCTAAGCAATATCTCTAATTTTGACCAAGTGATGGCTCCTAAGTGTAATAAACTTATGACGCAATTTTGTACAAGTCAATTGTTGGACTTTTTTGACCAGATACGGAAAAAAATAATACCTTTTTTGGATTTCTGAGACAAAACTGGTCTAGAAATTTGCCTTTTTAGTTACATTTATTAATTTCCAATTTTGAGGTTTTCTGACAGCAAAATCGCTATTCTTGACGTGGTCGAGTCGCGGTCATTCACTTGACCTGGAAGGTCACCTGTTGACCTGAGACCTAATAATTGGATACCGGTAGATTTCTCACATGACGGGCATCATGCTGGTTTTTACTGCATTGCTCTATGTTGCTTGGTTTGGAAGTTAACAGGGGGGGGGGCAGTCGTTCTAGGACCCCCCATAGGGCGAAGGTGAGAAAAGGGGCGAGTAAGGCGAGGGTTAAAGGGATAGTTCACCTTGAAGAGTTTTGAACTGAGATAGCAGATTTGTAAAGCAGATCGAAAAATGGGCAGTGGTGGGCATCGTTACTTGAAAATGTAGTTCCATTACTCGTTACTCCGTTGCTCATAAAAGTAGTTCCGTTACCTGTTACTCCGTTACTTTGCGACAAATTTAAGGAAAGTTACTATAGTCCGTTACGCCGTTACTTGAGTTTAACCCGCCATTGGCTGGGGGCGGAAAACGCCATCCCCTCAGGAATTTTCGCATGCTTACCAGTAGATGCTTACCAGTAGATAGGATAAGGGGGCAAGTGAGCAAGAGCTCATGAGG
>VOPJ01012985.1:0-19611 GCA_014673585.1 Semibalanus balanoides | reverse complement strand
CCCCCCAAAAAAATGACAAGTGACAAAGAAAATTGGCAATCATTTCCAAATTAACCAAGTCGATACCTTTCGGTGGCGGACGGTTCAAAAAGCGAAAACGAAGTTCGGTGGAAATCACATTGGAGTACCTACTTAGAACGTATGCGAAACGTCACGAGATTTGTCCTTTTTAAAATATCTCACTCATTATGGCAAAAATAGCCATCGAACAAACTATGCTAGATAGCATTCTAGCTAGCATAGTTCCCGAGAGCGAAGTCCTAAAACTTTAAAAATTTAACCTTTGATTACCTCTGGTGACCTCAATTTTGACCTGAGCAAAAAAATGAAATCGTTTTATAGTGATTTTTGATGACGTTTCGAACAATGTTTTGATTTTGGTGTACGTCCCATAGGCGCTGAGTTAGAAGAGGGGTTCAAACTTCAAACCCCCCTACCCCCACCTCAGTAGGGCGCGGAGAATATCGAGGCCCAGTGGGGCGCGGGTTAAAGGGAGTGTGCCTACTCTTTTGAAATGTCAAATATATTTGTCTTACGGTAAGAAGCTTAAAGTCTTTGATCATTGGATGGGCGGCATGTGACCTTAGTTGTCGGCCCGCCCTTAAACCCCAATCATCATCATTTGATCATTGGTTATTGGTTACGATAAAAATACGATATTTGATCATTGGTTACGGTAAAATTCACGTATGGAGCCCCTTTAGTTGAATTTTTACTTATATTCTGTTTTGCATTTGTTTTGTTTCCAACTCATAACGAATCGTCACTGCCTTATAAACAGAAAGTAACGAAGATGTTGCGCTATAATGGGCGCACCAAAGACGAATATAAACAAACATTATACGAGCAATGGTATGGTTATGTTTATAGTTTATAAACAATTGCTCTGTTTGGCAAGTCTTGTTTATCAGTGCTCACGAGTTGTTTTCTATTGGCCAGAGCTAACAGTTTATGCTAGCGTTGTAATTTAAGGAGCAAATGCTGCTAGTAGCGAAAGGCTCTCTGCGCTATCGATAATTACAGCTGCCAGTATGTATTGGCGACTTTGAAATATCTCAGCAACTAAGTGAATCTTGCGGAAATGAAGTGTATTGGCTTAATCAGACAAAACTGTTTACAGACTAGTGTCAACAACTTCACATTGACCAATGTGAGTGCACACTCCCTTTAAAGGCGAGGTGTGCCTACTCTTTTTAAATGTCAAATATATGTATACGGTAGCTTTGGATTATTGGTTACGATAAAATTCACGTCTGGAGCCCCTTTAGTTGAATTTTACTATATATCTGTTTTGCCATTTTTTTTGTTTTCCAAAATTCATAAGCGATCGTCACTATAAACAGGATATATAGTTACTATAATGGGCGTTACTAAAGATTGATAAACAAACCTTTAATTGAGCAATGTATAAGTTTGTTTACATGATCGAGAATCTGTTCGGCAAGCTGTTATCAGCTGCTCACGAGTTGTTTCTATGGCCCAGCAGCTAAAATATATTGCTAGCGTTGTAATTTACAGGAGCAATTGCTTCTAGTAGCGAAAGGCTCTCTGGCGGACTATCGATAATTAAGTACTGCCAGTTATGGGATGGCGACTTTGGAAGTATCTCAGCAAACTAAGAGTGATTTTTGATCTGTTTACAGACTAGTGTCAACAACTCCACATGACCAATGTGAGTAGGCACACTCCCTTTAAAGGGATAGTGCCACCTCCGGATTATTTCTCAAAAGCAACCCTAATGAATGCTGGGGTTTTAAAATAATAATGTTTGCTCTTGCTCAAACTTACCTTAACCCGCGCACCGACGGGGGTCTGAGCCAACTTCGAACCGACGGGGGGGGGCGGATAACCGCCCCCCCCCCAGAGATCTTGAAAATTACGCAACGTAGCGAGAAGCGGAAAACGCCGTGAGGTAGGCCGTGACGAGTACTAGAGAATCTACTGAGACTATTTTTTTATCAGATCAATATTGAAGTCACCAGAGGTCAAAATAGGTCAAATTTGCCCATTTTTCTAGCAAATTGAGCATTGCTTCACATAATCCGGGCTAGCTCAGTAACTAACATAGCTAGGAGCGATTCGAAAAAAATACTGCAATGCGCTTGAAGCACTTTTTCGCCAACATTCCTCAGATTTGTGATAGGGTCAATAGTTAAGGCTCCAGAGCTCAGCAAAGGTAAAAGTGCTTAATTTTACTAAAAACGTTTTTTGCTTATAACTTTTTAAGTACAAAAGATAGGGCATCGATTTTGCCACCATCGTACTTCTCACATCACGGTGCATCGAATCATTTATCGTATGATCTAGCCAGGTCAAACGAAAAAAAAAATTACCTGACCTGACCTGAGGTCATGTTAAGGTCAAGTCAAATTTTAAGTCAATCGATGGATGTGGACAAGAGAAACAGAATGGTGAAAACCACAGCACTCTACCACACCTAGAAGATGAGTTATTGTACAAAAACCATATGACCTGGGGGCACATTGGATTTGACCTTAGAGAGGTCACGGAAGAAAAATACAACATGCATTATTCTCCTTAGCTTCAAAATAGTGATAAGAATGAAAACTGGCCACATTTAGCCAGGTTTTGTTCGATTGGTGCGCATTTCAATTTTCTCTTATATACTTATAATGGGAGGTCTCAAAAATTGACATGACCTCAGGTCACCGATATCAAAAATCCGAGATATACAAACTGTAGATACCCGAGACCTTATCACACACTTTGAGTTTTAAACTGTTTGGTTCACCACTGCGACTTCGGCAAGATGTCAAACTTACAAAAACGTGACTTAAGGTCAGGTCATCTAATGTGACCTGACAACGTGACCTTAAAAGTTAGGAAGTAAAAAAAAATGTGCGTAATTGATGCCCAAACAGCTGTGCAAAATTTAGTGGCGCTACGCGCCGCCATTTTTCCGCTAGTCTTGAAAAACCTGTGGGGGGGGCGGATATCCGCCCCCCGTCGGTGCGCGGGTTAAAGCAATGTATCGGCAAAGCATTTTCTATTTTTGTCTGACTCAAAAAGGTTGGTCCCAATTGTGCTCAGCACTAACTTCAAGATGGCTGCCCTCATCCTGTTTTGGCGCAACTGTTACGTGTCCAAGTAGCGCACCCAAAGTCGAGCGCATCAGAATTCGCGTAGACTTGACCTTGAAACGTTTATCTGTGTTATAGGGTAACGTGTCATTAAACTTTTACGACCCAAAGTCGAGCCAGAGCTATAATTTTAAAGCTCACTGACGGAATGGTGATGTTGAATTCGCAGAATTCGAAAGAAAATTATGTTTCGCAAAGAAGTGATTCAAAATAGTGAGAAGTCGACTCAAATTTTACGAATGAATGCCAGTCATTGAAGGTGCAATTTTTTTTTATATATAATGGATGAAGTTTCGGAAACCAGACTTTGCAGGTGAAATCGGACACGCTTAATCTACCGATATACACCAAAAACTCGATACTGGCCTGCGTGGTGGCACTCTCCCTTTAAGCAGACACAGTCGTTTCAAATACGTCAAATATGTAGCGTTTCGACAAACAATGCGTGGTCTTGCTGATGTTGACTGCTAAAACGTCATTTATCTCCGAAACATACGGCACGGAGTATGCTGACCGTAAAAACGAATAAATTTCTAGCAACATGGCGTGCATATTGCATGCCACAACTGTTACAGTGATAGGATGTTTCTAGATGAGAAAACAATGGACGCTCGTTGACCTTCGGGTGTGCATGAACAGTGGTGTTTGTATGTCCATTGTTTGTATGAACGTTAAACACCCCGACAGATACGCCAGAGACAAGGATATGATAGCTGGCTTATCGGCGCGTAAAATCCTGGACGTGGCCAAAACTACTGGTGATCCCGACATCTTCTACACAACCTTCAAATTCTTCGAGGAAAGGAACTATCGAGCTAAAGAGAAGGTCGACTTCTCTCCGGGTAAGTGGAAGTGCTGTTGAGTAGAGCTTCAAAAGCAAAATGCGCGTTGTCGCAGAATGGTAAAACAGACCGTGTATTGCTGCACAATGAAACATCTTAGAAATGCAGCAGTAGTTGTAAAAAGCTGACGTCTGCTATCCATAATGCTCAGCTGTCTCAGTACGATAGACATCAGTGGCAGCAGGCTGCCTCACCTTTTCAAGTGTCGGTTTACTCGTCGCTGATTGCTAACTGACCGGTTGATTTCTCGTCGTCGTTTGACAGGGGAGCACTGTGAGCTGTATGTGCGTCACTTTAGTCAGCTGTTCGGAGTCAGCTCCAGCCTGAGGGACGCCCTGGAGGCTACGCAGCGACGCGAGGACGGCCTCCTCTGACAGAGGTGTGATGACGGCCTCCCCTGACACAGAGGTGTGGGGACGGCCTCCTCTGACGCAGCGAGCGCGAGACGGCCTCCTCGACAGAGTGTGATGACGGCCTCCCCTGGACACCAGAGTGTGGGGGACGGCCTCTCTGACGCAGCGACGCGAGGACGGCCTCCTCTGACAGAGGTGTGGAAGGCCTCCCTGACACAGAGGTGTGGGGACGGCCTCCTCGACAAACAGAGGTGCGGGACGGCCTCCTCTGACACAGAGGTTGGTACGCCTCCCTGACACAGAGGTGTGGGACGGCCTGTCCTCTGACACAGAGGTGTGGGGACGGCCTCCTCTGACACAGAGTTTTGGGGACGGGCCTCCTCTTGACAACGAGGTGTGGACGCCTCCTCTGACCACAGAGGTGTGGGGCGGCCTCCTCTGACACAGAGGTGTGGGGACGGGCTCCTCTGACAAGATGTGGGGGACGGCCCCTCTGACACAGAGGGTGTGGGACGGCCTCCTCTGGACACAGAGGTGGGGTGACGGCCTCCTCTGACACAGATGTTTGTGCGGACGGCCTCCTTGAACACAAAGAGGTGTAGGGGACGGCCTCCTCTGACACAGCAGGTGTTGGGACGGCCCTCCTCGACACAGAGGTGTGGGGACGGCCTCCTCTGACACAAGGAGGTGTGGGACGGCCTTCCCTGACACAGAGGTAGTGGGACGGCCTCCTCTGACAAGAGGTGTGGGGACGGCCTCCCCTGACACAGAGGTGTGGGGACGGCCTCCTCTGACACAGAGGTGCGGGGACGGCCTCCTGAGAGGTCTGCCGCGAGCTGTCTGGCAGTGGATACGGGACCTACGTCAGAGACTGTATCTCGTGAAGCGCAGCTCAGAATAAGCTGCTATGCAGTGGCTGGCATATTACTGGCTACGACGCTGTGTCAAATGATGTACCCAGACAAAAGGCTGATGGGTGTTACAAACTGCAGTGATGCTGTCATAGGCAGGGATTGTTGATCCTATTGTATTTGGCGAGTCTCCTTACGCGGTGTTACAAACTGACATTCCTATATTATGTATCGTATGACAGTAGGAAAAATCATCAGAGGCCTGCTCACGACCACCTACGGTTCGGCGGTTACCAGCAAGCTCTAGCCCCGCCCCTTTCCTCATGCGTCACCACAAGCAGGCGTCTCTTGAGCACTGAACGCCGCACTGCGCAAGTTTACATAACTTTAAGATCCTGCGGTTCGACGGTCGTTTCGCGCTAACCGCCGGAACCGCAGCCGTGTGACGTCATACTTTTCGCCCATCCCTTGAGTTACCCCTCCCGGCTTCCGCCCACTGGTGACCACCAAACCGCAGTCAACCGCAGGTCCGTGAACAGGCCTCGGTTGCCGTAGTGCGCGGCGAGTTCTGTCGTACACGGAGCTTTTAATGCTCGGCGTGCCATCAGTGGTTTCCAGTTGTTGTAACTAGAACATTTGAGGCCGTGAATAACAGTCAATGATGAACTGGCTGTGGAATGGATGGTATGGCTATTATGTGAGTTGTAAGTTTATGTTATTCGTATTGTTACGCCCCATGTACCATCGGGCTTTCAACGATACGCGAGCGAGGCGGTAATGTCCATTGGCTCGCGTTGTTCTCGGCGATACAACCCGGTAATGTGGTATGAACAATACATTGTCACGTGCCCCGCTGGGTTATTCAGCTGAATCTGCTCCCACCCCCATCATTCTCTTCCGTACCAATAACCGCAGCGAGACGCGCAAGGCGGCAATCGAAAGCTCTCAATGAGACGCATCTTAACCCTATTAGTGGCAGGTTTTGCACATTTTGCCCACCCTCATGTTTTTTTCTTAGATATCTCCAAAACGGCTATGAGTAGGCTTATGAAACTTTCGGACTTTTCCTAAAATTGATTTTCACATCTGGAGTAAAAAAATCGTTTCTGACTTGAACAGAGGCGGTTCCAGGGCCAAGTTTTGGTAGGATTTTTCGGCAACATTTGGCGATAATACGGAAATGCGATCTTCACGGATTCTTCCTAACTGCCTCAAGTATGAAGAAGTTGCATAGATTACGTTGATTTAAATAAGGTTCAAATTAGTGCTGTTTATGATATATAGTATTTATGTGCGGGCAGAGGCGGGTTTCAGTTCTTTGAAGGGGGGGGATTTCCAAAAAGTATTGAAACGCCTAGCTGCAGTATAAAGCTAAAAATTGCGGTTGATTTGGTCATTTTTATTTGGCCGTATATTGGCGTGTATAATTGCGGTATATTTATTATTTGGCCTCCTTTTTCGTTAACCTGGCACCGCATATGCGTTACAAAAATATGCTTAATAGCTATTTTTATGATTTACAAATAACGAACTATTGCATTTGTCCAGAAAAAGCCATCAAAAAACGTTTGAATTACGCATTTACTTCGCAGACTTGCATACAATTCAACTCTGATTGAGTCGCGACTCATGAATCAAGCAGTTTTTGCGACTCAAACTTATTGAGTCGCTCACATTTTGTAGGACTTGGCTTTGAGTCGTGATTGAATCGATGAGCTCATGTAGAAGCCATGATTGAGTCACGACAAATATGTAGAGAGCTGACTGAGTGGTGTTCGCGAGTTCAATCAACACGCATTTAGTTCAAAAGGACTTCAAAACTTCAAGTTTGTTAACCAAAGTGGTAATATCCATCAACAATTTCAAAATATGAATACGCGATGCAGATCAATATTAAACACTTCTCAGTTCTAAGTGCAAATGGTATTCATAGTTTGAAGTTGATTAGTCGTTATATGATTCAAAATGATTGAGTCGGGATGATTCATGGTTCAAAAGTCACTTTTGAATTATTGAGTCCAAACCGCTGGCTTCAAAGTTCTTTGGATGTTTGAATCGAATGCATAACTTTGAATGTCTGATTGATCGTGATTGATCAACTAACGTAGATTTTGTGAGTCAGTGATTGAATCCGTTCGAAATAATAATGAAGTCGCTATTTACAAGTCTGTGTTACTTCGCCCCCCCAATTTAGTGACTTGCACACGCCTATGATTTTTGAATTGGGGACAATCGTATACATATCAGTTTCTACTCAATATGCTATCGCATAAGCTATAAGATTGAAAAGAAACTATATAAATTTGCGTTCATAGCTATGAAGATGCACTAAAGATAGTATTTCTCCTACTCCAATATTGGCATAATTTATTACGTCTTGAATTGCAGTTTCAAAAGGGCGTGTCCAGCACAGAAAAAGGGGGTTGACTTGCATAGTGATAACGATATACCAGCGATTACGACGCAATAAACAGATAGTTGAGAATAATGACTCCAAACATGTGTCCAGGAGAGTGAATAAAGGCATTTTATTGCAGAGGCGCGCTCAGGAATCGAAAAAAGGGGTCATGTTATTGCAAGGAAACTGATGTATGGGCTTACGAGGACTTAACATACTGCAGTTTTCCGATTAAAAAAGCACCAGGGGGTCCTTTTGAAACATTTGAAGAGAATAGGCGAGCCCGGGTAGGGTAAAAAGCGGGCAACTAATTTGAATTGAAGTTGCAAGCAAACTAGTCATTGTTGACTAGTTAGTATTATATTAGCGGGATTATTCCTACAAAAGGTCAATTGCCCTCCCAAATAGATCCTGGATACGCTATGATGATTTCACATATCCTAATGGAACTATTTATGACATAACGAATTAATTCGTAGGTAGCAGCATGACTGCGGAATATTTTGTTATATATTTGCTCCCGATTTTTCTACTGGCACCGCATATGTACAAAATATGACTAATGCTATTTTTTATGATTTACATAACGACGACTATGCATTTGTCCAGAAAAAGCCATCAAAAAAACGTTTGAATTACAGTATTTTAGCTTCGCCCCAATTAGTGACCTGCACACGCTGATTTTTGAAGTTTGAACAATCGTATCAATAAATCAATTTCCAATACTCATATCTATCGATCATGTTGATGACGTTAAATCCGAGAGTGATAAAAATGCAGCTAATGTTCGATCAAAATACCTCTTTTTTGTAACTTTTGGCTGCTTTTGGCGTTGCCCTAGTTCAGTTTATAAAATCCGTTTTTTAGAAATGTAGACCATTTAAGGGATCGACGTTGATTTTTTGGAAATACGACGTAGATCCGAGATACTCGGGGGGGCAATATACCCCCCCCCCCTTGCCACTAATAGGGGTAGCGGGAGCCTGCCACTTATAGGGTTAACCCGCGCCCCACTGGGCCTCGGGATTTTCCGCACACATTTGCAAACCTTCAAAATCTGCTCTTCCGGATTTTGACCCCACCCTTCTTTTTCGGCGCCTATGTAACGTATAAAAACACGCTGTTCGAAGCGTCGTCAAAAATAATTTGGAAACTATTTCAATTTTTCGCTCAGGTCGAAATTCGGGTCACCAGAGGTCATTGAAAGGCCAAATTTTCGAGTTTTAGGACGTTTGAGGTTAGAAGGTGGGGTGCTAGTCCATATGGTAACCATGTGGAAACCTCTTCCAAAACCATGTGGGAAAGGTGGGCAGCCCTCATGATTACCATGTGGTTACCATGTGTATGTGGCTTGGTAATTTTTTAGGTAATTTCCAGAAAATGGCTATGTACCCATTTATAAATTACTTATGTGCAAATTCCTTTTTTTATTCTAATTCTATAATCAATACATACAAATTTGACCCAAGCTTGACTCTCGCGTGGATTCGGTGGAAATCGACATGCCATACCCAAAATCTGACATGCACTTCCGGTCAAAATCCGGAAAGGCAGATTTTCAGTCCGCCCCTGTAGCTCAGTGGTAGAGCGCTGGTCTTCTGAGTTCTGACCTATCCCAGTAGTGGCAGCCTGGGTTGGAGTCGCTTCGGCGCTCGCTATTTGCTCCTGATTCTCCTGACTGGGATGGCCTGCGGCCGGTGGCAGCGGTCGCACTCAAGGCCAGGTGACGTCAGCGAGCGGGGTGGGCCGTGTCCAGGTATGTCGGGCATGTACTATACGCATCCCAAGTCCTACGCATTGACCTCAGAGGTCAATGGTCCTACGTCACGGGCGTAAACAACTGACGACGTAATGTTAAATGCCATAGGCCGTAAGTTGTTCCTCAATTTATCGGAAANACTCACGGATGGCCACGTACATGGCCAGGAGTCGAGCGATATACACCGCGTACGCTGCGAAACGAACTATGTGTAGTCATGTCTTCTCGAGGTTGTGCACCTTCGGGTTCGAGAGGAGACATCCGTATCAGCGGACTCGTCAGCAATCGTGCCTGGATCTGCGGGTGCTCCTCGGGCGCCACCACTATGTGTAGGTGATGAATGAGAAAGTGGCCCGTGCGGCATCTGTTCAGCGTCAGATTGTTGCGCCTTATGCCATTAATCGCGTATCGAGTGGCAAACGAATGCGATGGAGATGGCCGCACCGTGTCTCTGCGACGTGAGCTAGATAGCTAGGAAGATAGACGTACAATGGCCGGACGGTCACAAACGGCGAGGAATTTATAGCATGAGCACTTGTTGTATCTATATGTGATGACTCCGACGGCTGGGAGTAGGAACGGGGGGGCCGGACCGAGCAGATGGAGGGGCGGAAGACCAGCCAGGGGGAGCGTCGTCTCCGGCGAAGCCGGCCTTGCACATGCCGGAGCCATTGTCGACAACCAGGGCGGCAACCTCGTCGTCACACATGTTTGCCGAGATGAGTTACTGAAAGAGAAGAGTGCGTTGGTTAGATTTCGCATAGACTACTGCCCTGAAGCAAGCGACAGTTTGTAAATTCCAGCGCCAGTCATCAATAATCCTCTTCATACCCGATGTCTCATCGCTCTTCTCATGATTACCGCCACACCCACCGCCCAGTTCAAATTCCCGGCCCACCCCCGCATTATGCCAGCCGCCGGCCGGCCGGTGTAGCCGACATTCCGCCGGCCGGCTCGCCACCGCCCCACGCGGCCAAGGTCGGCGCACCTCGCCTCGCTGCTGCTGCCTGAATCACCGGCCGGCGGCCGAGCGCCGAACCGCGCCTTATAAGGGCATGAAAGTGGCGCTCGCCGGCCGGCGCGCGGCCGGCAGCAGACGACGCAAATCGATGGGTCAACGCCCACAGGCGGCGGCCGGCAGCCGACTATGCCACCCCCCCGGCTGCCGGCTGGCTGCTGGGAGGGGGGGGTAATGGCGAGGAGCAGTGAAGGAGCAGCAGGGTCCTCCCAACAATTACTTTAAAAGATGTGAAATGGATGGTCTTGCTCAGACTTCAGATGAGCTCACAGGCCGGGGATAGCAATACCGCACAAGAAAGGATCGATACTCTCCCGGAAACTCCGCTGAAGGCAGCAAAGGGACTTCATTTTTCTGAAAATGATTGGTAGGACCATTATGCTAACTTTGAAAGTATATTTTAATATCATTCTAAGTTTTCACCATGCAACGCCATATACGTTATGTTAAAATGTGATATTATTGGCAGGGCCATGGCACTACCCATACCAGGTCTATAGAAAACGATACCCATTACGCAGCAGTCGTTCTGTCAAATGTATCCATTTAAGTTCAAAAACTAATTTTACACACAACTAAGCCGAGGTGTGAAGATTAGAAAATACATTTGGCGATATTCGATAAGAGACAAAAGTGGCGCTATCCGAGTTCCTTCCATAAACATCAAATGCACTCACAAATGTTACACAATACGGTACCTACTACACTCATCAATCAATGGTCGGACTTTTCACCACTCAGACAGGCCAGGCAGCCAATAATGAGACGTCAAAGAGTAAAGACTAAAATGGGACGTTGACGTGAGAATGCCGATCTCAACGCAATCCACAAGAAAATGCTCGAATAGTACGTGACTACCAGCTCAACTGCATAAACAGAATAAAGCTTGCAATGAGACATCTCGAATTCACTCACAAAGATTACAAAACCACGCATCAATTATACTAAATGAACAAAAATTCCAACTGACGCCAAACGCCGGTGTTGCAAGCACCAGCACAAACGGCAACTTGAATTGCTAGTCCACACAAACACGATCTACGCTTCTCGAAGTCCACTTACCGAAATAAATATCACAGACTGGAGCACACCACTGCAGCGTTCACTGTTCGCGACAGAAGTGAACACCGGTAAGAATTTTCTCTCGCTTTACCGGCGCGGCTGCGCGCTATCTGGGCCGACGCCGGTCGGCGGCCGTCAGCCAATCAGAGAGCAGTTGACCATATATGGTCATCAATGAACAGCGCGGCGTGGTCACGTGACCCACGAGTTCGCCGTCGCCGCCGCGCGTCCCTGCCCGCCGAGCGAGCGAGCAGCCGGCCGGTCAGACACGATGACAAAAAATGAAATCGAAATCGGGGAGCAGATGCAGAAAACGAGAATTATACTCTAGCTCTGGCGTGACTGAGAGACCAGTTTCTTGTTCGTCGGCGCCATGGCGGCTCTCAGTGCTCGCCATGCTGTCGTGAACTCGTGATTCGTCTCTTAGAAGTGGCAGGTTCATAATTCCCAGGACTCGGTATTTTCTTAGTAGGTGGCCAACTATCAAATCGTGTTAGATTCCGCACACATTCTTGCGAAACCGTTAAATACGCTTTGCAAAACGCCGTTAGACGCGTCCCTCATCTCTTAGCCACAGCCATGCACAATGGCGGGTGACAGTTCGTGTACTGTATGGTGGTGCAAATGTAACGCAAATGTATGTTTCATGCAGTTTGTGAGTCATCTGTAACTTTTCCGTTAGCTTTCGTCGTGCCTTTTAAACACCGTTGTCTTCCGATGCCATGGTATCTCCTGTAGCATTGTTTCTGTTATATTTTCAAATCGGAAATATGTGATACAAATGTACAAATGTGTGATAAATGTATCGAACGACTACGACACCACACTGAATAAAATCATTGTACACTCAAGTTCCAACACAGCTAATATTTGCTTTCTATTCGGTATAATACTTCACTTGCCTTCTGTCCGCTCTCGTCAGCTGCCATTATCAGTTCGAAATCAGACTAACTTCATTACACCAGCGATCTGACATCTCAGCTCTCAGCTGCTGTTTATTTCATCATTCACAGCGCCATCAATCATACTTAAGCGCGGTGATTTGTCCCTATTCAAAACACGTGCCCATTACACTGTCTGTCGCTTGTCCTCAACTGTCGCCATCTCAGCATCTAATCACCACGTGATCTCCAGAACCCCCCCCCCCCCACCCAGTGGCGGATCCAGAAAATCTTCTAGGAGTGGGCCATCAATTGCAGTGGTTCCCCTACCTATACCCAAATCTGAAAACTCGTACGGATTTGGTTCCAACTATATTTTTAGGGTGCCCCCTATTTTTCAGCATTTTTTTTTTTTTGCAAAATGTTAAGGACCCCTCAGCCGTCAGCAGAGTGCCCCCCTCAGCCGCCAGGAGTGCCCCCTGAGGCGGCTAGAGTGCCCCCTCAGGCGACCAATGAGTGCCCCATACAGGGCGGCAGAGTGCCCCCTCAGGCGGCCAGAGTGCCCCTCAGTTCGACGGCCCAAGGGGGGACATGGGCCCCAATGCCCCCCCCCCCTCTGGATCCGCCACTGCTGGGGATCAGTTCCCCAGTAACTTTTTCGGACTTAACTATCCGCCTATGGGCGTTGCATGGAAAGAATGGACTTCTAAGTGTCACCGTCCCCCCTAACTTTCGGACAGAAGGTGGCTACGGCCTATGCCCCCCCCCCCCCCCCCACACACACACAGTATGACACTGAGTCACCGTTTCTATGGCAACGCTTGAGACACTGCGCCACGTCGGAAGGTATGACTCCTCGGCCTATGGTCGCGGGTCGGAATTTCAGCCTCATGTTTCGCCGGCACTGATGCGGCCGGCGGCAGAGTCTATGGCGTGTTGGCTGAGTCACAGGGTAGGTACGCATCACCTGCTCAGCACGAGGCGACTTAGCTATCGTCGCGTTCTGGGTAGGTAGCTTATCGTCTGACACACACTGGACTTGGAGTGGTGATTGAGTGTTCTTGAAAGGAAAGCAGTGCAACATGGGTGTCGGAATACAGTGTAGACATTTAAGCTTCACTGACGTACTTGTATTGACATAGCATAGCAATGTTTGAGTAGGCTAGGCCCCTTCTTGCAAAGAAACTGTTATGGGATCAGTCTACCACAATCGATACCGAATTCACATTCAGGTGCAGCTGGTCGTTGTTTTGTGTGTCTATTTTTAACTTTTTTTTTGCGAAAATTTACTATATATATATATATATATATATATATATATATGTGTGTATATATTATATGGGTATATACATATATATTATATATATATAATATATATATATATAGTGTTGTTTAACATATATATACAACATATAATATATATATATATATATATATATATGTATATATATATATACTATTTTATATTTAATGTATATGTATATTTATATATATATACATAAATATGTAGATGTATATATATATATATCTAATATATATATATATATATATATTATATATATATTTATATTATATATATTAAATATATATATATATACAGTGGTGGGCAGCTTCCGTTACTCCGTTACTAACGTAACTACTATTTTCAGTAACGGAGTAACGATCTCGCTACTTTTCAAAACAGGTAACGTACCAAGTAACTTCCGTTACTTTTAATCAAGTCCGTTACTCCGTTACTTCCTTTATTTTGATTTTAAATAATGGGCCGGTGTGAAAAGGACGGACACCACCAGTGGGCAAAAATAGAAGTAGCATATAAAAACCGATATATTACCGAACGAATCCAATCTTAGGTCATCTGAGGTCAGTGACATTGTTTTACCTGTGTACAAAATGGCCCCAGTGGAACATATTGTTATGTCAAATGGATGCCAAATTTGAAATCAGCGTCACAAAATACCCTTGAATTACCAGCTCTGGCAATTTCTACGGCATTTTGTGACGCTGATCTCAAATTGTATATACTACTTCTATGGCCTCTAGAGTCTAGACCAAAAAAGTCATTGCATCTACTTTCACAATCCAACACCATATAGGATCAAGGTCAGGTCATATAAGTTCAAAACTTGAATTATATTAATTTGAGTAGAAATGCACGTTTCTAGACCGGTTTAATATCTGAAATGCAGCGGTGATATTTGTTTGTCTCTATCCAGTAAATAAAAGCAAAAAAAAAGATAACTTCACAAAATGACGTCAATGTATTTTTTGTTTTACTTTGTCATAAGTCAGTCCCCCAAAAAAGACATTGCTTTGAAATCTGATTTATGTTTCGTCATTACTTGGTTCTCTCGTATATATTTTTTTAAATATCTTCTCAGAATTTTGTTTTGTGAAAAAAATTGACGAAGGAACCAGTTTTATTTTTATTTTTAGGAGTTAATTTTGATAATCCGAGATAGCTTTTTGGAAGCAAATGTCATTTTCGGTGTTTTGATGTTTTATTTGCAATTTACTTGAAACTCGATTTTCTACGATTGTTCAAACATGTATCGTTTTTGCACCATAAATGTCATGTCATGACGTCATTAAAATGTCATCATCTCCCAAAGCACTACATCATTTTCATTAAAATCTTGTGAGAAGACGCATAATTGATGTTGCGCAGATTGTACTGTAAGTTTCATGTCGATATCTGGCACAGTGATTCAGTTATGGAGAAAATCCGGGAAGGGAAGATCCCCCCAACGGGCGTGGGTTACACTAAAGTAACGGAGTAACGAACTAAAGTAACTTCAGTTAAATTTGTTGCAAAGTAACGGAGTAACGAGTAAAACTTGAGTCCAGCTCAAAGTGACGATTTCTAAGCTTAGCCTTTTTCTGGATAACGGAACTACATTTTAAAGTGACGATGCCCACCTCTGTATATATATATATATATATATATATATATATATATATTATATTATAATAATATATATATAATATATATATATATATATCTCTCTCTCCCCGCTCCCTCTCTCCTCGTCTGTAGAAGCTCCGTCAGCCCGCTCCGTCGTCCGGTCGTCGACCCAACTGTCAGCAGCACATCTGCTGCGTCTATCGTCAGCGGTCAGCCGACCAGCAGCCCGAAACGCGCCGCGTGTGTCTCCGACGCGCCGAATTCGGTCAGCGGCGGTCATTAGCCTGCTTTGCCGTCGCCCGGCAGTGGTCACTGGTCGCTGCTGCTGCTGCTTGCTCTGTTTGCTCGCTACCCCAGCACACTACCGCCTCTGCTAGGGCCTAGGAACGTTATATTTTAGCAATTAATGCTTTAGCCACTTCGGATGATTGCAACATAGTGTTTCAGTATGGTTGGCTTGACTACGTGCGTGTGGCCTAGCTGATTAATATCGATGTATTGATATATGGAGATTATATAGGAAACCACATCTTTTACATTTCTGAGTGTGTGTTTGTGGGGGAGGGGGGGGGGGGGCTAGTTTGGTGGGGCATCGGCCTTTTGGTTGAGTTCGGCTCCCGTTTCTGGTTGTATGTGATTCCATCGCCGTTGGAGCCGCTCGCTGGGCCCTACAAACTTTGTGTTTGCCCCCCAAAAAACTTTGGTCGCATTTCAAGGTGTTTTGGCGTTGTGATTTGAAATCTTTCGTGCTTTGATATAACACATTCGATTTTATTACATCAACCATTCTGAAAAATCCAGTCCTACTTTAACTTCCTCCACGTTCCTCTCCTCCAACATCGATGGTATGCGACATAAAATGGCATGTCATATGTCATGTGAAAAGCACACCGACCGTTCTACGCACCTGTCGCGACCACCCACCCCCTCCCCAACATGCTCACTCGGCTGGCTCTGGTCAACGCTCTGCGAACTGCTGACTGGGTCTGACTGTGTCTGACTGTGTCTGACTGGGTCTGGACTGGGTCTGACTGTGTCTGACTGTTGTCTGACTTGTGTCTGACTGGCGTCTGATCTGTGTCTGACTGGGCTGACTGGCTCTGACTGAGCCTGGACTGGGGTCTGGACTGAAGCCTGACCCTGAGTCTGGACTGGTGTATGACTGGGGTCTGACTGTGTCTGACTGTCTGACTTGTCTGGACTGTGTCTGGACTGGGGTCTGACTGTTGTCTGGACTGTGTCTGACTGCGGTCTGACTGTGTGCTGACTGGGTCTGATGGGTCTGACTGAGCCTGACTGGGTCTGGACTGAGCCTGACTGAGTCTGACTGTGGGGTCTGACTTGGGTCTGACTGTGTCTGACTGTGTCTGACTGGGTCTGAACTGAGGGCCTGACTGGGTCTGACTGGAGTCTGACTGCGGTTCTGAACTGGGTTCTGACTGAGTCTTGACTGTGTTGACTGTGTCTTGACTGTGTCTGACTGTGTCTGACTGTCTGACTGGGGTCTGACTGAGCCTGACTGTGGTCTGACTGAGCCTGACTGGGTCTGACTGGGCTGACCTGGGTCTTGACTGGGTTCTGACGGTCTGACTGGTCTACTGGGTCTGACTGTATGTCTGCTGAGCCTGACTGGTGTCTGACTGTGTCTGACTGTGGTTCTTGACTGTCTGACTGGGTCTGACTTAGGCCTGACTGGGTCTGACTGAAAGCCTGGACTTGCAGTCTGACTGGGTCTGACTGCGGGTCTGCTGGTTCGACTGCGGTCTGACTGGGTCTGGACTGGGTCTGAACTGGGTCGTGACTGAGGTTCTGACAGTGTCTGACAGTGTATCTGACTGGTGTCTGACTTGCGTCTGGACTGTTGTCTGACTGTCTAACTATGTTTGACTGTGTCTGACTGTACCTGACTGTGTTGACTGGGTCTGACTGTGTCTGGACTGGTCTGACTGTGTCTGACTGGTCGGTCTGACGTGTCTGACAGTTGTCTGCTGGGTCTGACTGTATGACTGTGTCTGACTGTGTCTGAAGGTGTGTGTGGATATGTGTGACGTTCATTGGTCCGGAAACTTTCCTCTGCTCGCCTCTGTACCTGTTCCGGCGGCACCGGCAGACGGCAGTGGGAGGCGCCGGCTGAGGCCCCGGGGCATCTCGACTCGTCCGCCGGCCGGCCAATCGGCCCACTTCTCACCAGACAAGAGGACGGCGAGGAGACGAGATGGGCGAATTGAACGGGTGGCTGCAGGCTGAATATATGGTCTGAAGTGGCTAGCAGATGGTGAGACGACCTGCACTGAACTGACCTGACTATTGACCTGACATTGCTGACATAGCGAGATGACAGGTGTATCTGTGACATGTGATCTGATATGACTTGTGTCTGCCGGTGTCATGCCTGGCATTTGACCGGACACAGTAGAGCCCTTTAACTGGCTGAGGGCTGAGGCTAGGGAGGAGAAGAAGAGAAACTAGGAATTTAAATATTGGACTTCATAAGTCCACTAAGGTACAAATATCATAATGAAGCAAGAAAAAAGGGAAAAATATGCATCAGTCTTTACTGATTTTTGCGAAGTTTTAGTTAAACTGAAAATAAGAACTTTAGCCGAATGTCATCTATTGATGATTTCAATTATCCATGGTGTTTAAAAATAAGCGTTATTTACCAATATTGAAAGACAGCTTGATGTGCAGTCCTTCCATTATACCATGGTGTTCCTCAGGGGTCCCTCGTGGGCCCAATCCTCTTCAGAATCTTCATAAACGACCTTTCAACCTACCTTACCCACGGACGTCTAGTGTCCTTCGCAGATGACACCCAGCTTCTCGACTCCGCCCTCTCCGAACACACATCCCTCCTAAAATCCTGACAGCAGGATACCATCTGTGCAGTCTAATCCTACTTCACTGCTGACTCATTAAAAATGAACCCCATCAAAACAAATCTTCTCCTTGTCACTATACTCTCCGAAAACACATCCCTTCTAAAATCCTGACAGCAGGATACCATCTGTGCAGTCTAATCCTACTGAACTGCTGACTCATTAAAGATGAACCCCATCAAAACAAATCTTCTCCTTGTCAGTATACCAGCAGGGTTCAAAAGCAATACAGTTTGCGGCCAGGATCGTATCGGGTGCGCGGGGTCGAGATCACATCTCTCTACCGTCGAGTCGCTAGGATGGCGCGGTATACGCGACCTCGTCGCGCGCCGCGACTGTGTCGGCGTTTACAGGGCACTGAACGATCCTGGCGACCCGACATTGGTCCGGTCTCTGTTCACCCCTCGTATACAGCTCTGTTAGTGAGCGCCTCACGTGGTCTGCGGTGGCTGGAGCGTTAGAGCTGCCTGCTTACCGACTGTGTATGCTATGCAGAGCCTTTTCCTTCAGAGCGACCTCGTCCTGGATTCTGGAACCGTCTGTCGCCGGCCGCCATGACCTCCCGGAGCCTAGCTACGCTAAAATACCATCTCGACAATGAGTATTGAGTTATATACATGTATTTGGATGCTAGGGTCTGAACATTCTTCTCTAATACCACCAATTTGTTGGGTTGCGTGTGCGCATGTCATATGTTGTAAAATTGTCTGCTGTGTTTTCTGTTTACGTATTTGGACGTTTTGTTGTTGTTGGTCACTTTGTATCCTACTGAAACGAATAGAATATTAAGCCATATGGAATGATTGATAAGGAAGGACTGATACACGTGAAATGATTCGTAAGCTGAAATACAAATACAAATTACAGTCTAGCCTGACACAAGGGCGGATCCAGGGGGGGGGGCAAAGGGGTCATGGCCCCCCAAACCAACCAAAATCGGCGCAAATTTGACACATTTCCTGAGTTTGTCGTAAAACTAAGCAACTTTTACTAGAGAAAGTTGTTTTAAATCAGTTATTGATACATAAGCAAGCGAAATCCGATGCGTTTTCCGAATTATGCGATAATTTTTGGGATTGCCCCCCCAAACTTCAAAATCACACTTTCTGGATCCGCCAGTGGCCTGACATATAGCATGACATAATCAGACCTAACTTGACAGCTGTAAAACTAACTCAACTCGATACCTAATCGACTCCACTGCACTCTACTAGCGGTGTCAGTTAATCCGGATCAACTTTCGACATTCTGAGATCACCTCAGCGATACCACATATAGAAGTCGATATCTTCAGGATCAAAGGAACGGCCGCCCTGTAAAATCCAGTTTCTGTCGCGTGCGTTACATTACATAGCGTTACCGTAATAACTAATAACCAACCAACGTTTTACATGCTCTTACTGATCTTATCAGTAAGTGCGTTTGCTGCATTTCGCCAAGTATATGCCAACTCTTGTTCACGCAGACGTGCTTACTGGCGAGGTGTGACTTTTCCCTGTATTTGGTCACAAAGCCAGGGCCTGTGAGAAATTCGACTGGACTGCCTTAGCGGTCCATCGGCT
>VOPJ01012983.1:0-15400 GCA_014673585.1 Semibalanus balanoides | reverse complement strand
AAAAATGGTCATATGAGGTCAATAATCAGTTATGGCGGGCTAGATCGGGATTCTGGCCCATAGTGCACCGGCCGGCACACCGAAGGAAGGAGAGTGGTATGATGTGATAGCGCAGTGTAACTGGATTTTAGTTGTTGAGGTTAGTGATTGATTACACTGTGCTGAATATTGAGGACATTTAGCGGCTTTGTTAACCGGTGCTTTATTTATAGGCGTTATTTATAGTTAGTTTTTATTTTCAGTTGCTCGGCCTTAGGCCAAATACATTTGTCCCCAACCAAAAGAAGCCTAATTAGCCTTTGGATCTTCAATCGACGGAGAACTTGTGTGTTTTGCTCTCTTATGCCTATTTCCTTATTTAAAATTACTGTCATCCATGATTCCATTTAACCGGAAATGTGATTATTTATATTCATATTTATATTTGTTATATACCATCGACAGGTACAATAACCCAATAATAGACGGAGTCAAAGAAATAAAAACGATAAATAGCAGAGCATACAATATTACATGGTCAAGTGATCATGAGAAGTAAAATACATCACACTGTTTGGCGGATAAACACACATTTGTAATAAGTGCGTCGGTCGCCAAAGAGGTCAGCTCCGGGATCATTTTTGTACAGTGGGTTTGCACGACGTGGTAGCTATCCAAGATTCCAAGGATAAGGCAGTTGTTATATGGGTATATGACGTTTTTATTTCCGTCCTTGCAGGTATTTTGCATCCGTATTATCTGTGTGCTTGCAACTAAAACTGATGTACTGTGCTTGTAATTTCAACAGAAAATAGGATAGTGATATTTTTAACATTCCCCTTACTGGATGTCATTCAGCTTAAATATTGCTTTTCACCCAACCATGGTTGACCTATTGTGCTTGGAACACTAAAGATAATAACATTGCACCTTTATGTTATAATTATTATTTGCATGTTTTGTGACCGCTTCTGATGGAAATTGTTTGTTCTGTTTCTGAGCTCGCGCGAAAAGGCCTTGCGCTCAAATCTCGCACAACATAAAATAAATAATCAAGGAACGTAGGAGGGACTTACTCCCCCTCCAACCTGAGAGACTTGTGCAATAGCTAAAAAAGGGAAAGTGCTATCAATGCGAAACTTGAGGTAATTTCTTCTGCATTAATTCGATGTCTTCTGTGCTTAAACAAAATTGTTGAACAATTAAAATGTTATTAAATTTAGAGACGTCACTACATACCAGTTTGACGTAATAATCAGCTTAACTTGAACAGGCCGTACAAAGACCATAAGTCGAGCAAAATGCAGTTAAAGACGTAAAAAAGAGCAAATTCAATGAGCTAGTAAATGGCAGTCTCTGAGTAGTGTCAATTGCTTTTTGGATTCCCAAATTACAGACAATAACATTTTAAGGGGGAAACAATAAAAAAAAATGTTTTATATTTGTTTGAAAAATTGGGAATATATTAATGTGAACTACACATTAAAAACACCCAACAAAATAAAATTTCAGAGCAATACCTTATTTTTTAATTGACTTCATAAGTGGCTTCACAAGTATGAGTACCTACCTAAGGATGTCTTTTATTTATTTTTTACAAGTAAAATTGTTATCTTTTATTGACCAAATAGATTTAAATACATGCCACCGCTGTATTTTTGAGACAAAGTTTCTTCATAACTATATTTTTTAAATATTTTTATTAATTTCATATTTTGACCCTTAATGACCTGATCTGTTACTTATACATATGACGTAGACGTATAAATGGCTGCTTTATCGAATCCCTTGGGGGTAAAAAAATACAACATATGTCGATGACCGTCTCCAATAGTGACGTTGTTTGACCTTGACCTTTGCTTAAAATTTAACTTTTGCGTATACGGGAGATGCATTACTGCATGCATTGCATTAGATGCATTAGATGCATACCTTTGAAGGACCCTGATTTTTTGCTTGATCTTGGCAAATATTTGATCACCACATGTTCATCACTTACATCATTGACATTGCGTGTGGGAGTTTAGAGCAAGAAAAAGCATGCATTATTCATATTTGTAACACCACAAAAAGATAAGATATGCTTAGCAGGATCCACAAAATTATAACGACAAGCTGATTTTTCCTGGATCCAGGGTCCACAAGAATTTTGTGATTTATTTTTCTCCAGAATCCTAAGGTTCATAAGATCACACCACAAAACTATTTCCAGGATCCAAGATCTACAAGATCTTACGACAAAATGATACTACATGATCCAGGATCCAACAAGATCCCATATCTTGGACTTTAAGGATCCTGGGATCCTGGATCTTTTTTGGATCTTGGACATATGTATGACTGTCGCTGCATGACATAAGGGATCTTTACTCCAGGGCTCCGGAATCGGTCGGTTTTCAGGTGACTCCAACACCGACTTCGACTCCGAAAAAATCGAACAAAACTTAGTCGAAAGGCCATGATTTTGTATAGTCATCGCTAAAGTGGATA
Source organism: Semibalanus balanoides (assembly GCA_014673585.1). Classification (NCBI taxonomy): domain Eukaryota; kingdom Metazoa; phylum Arthropoda; class Thecostraca; order Balanomorpha; family Balanidae; genus Semibalanus; species Semibalanus balanoides. The sequence continues at coordinate 12,931 of VOPJ01012983.1, read as the reverse complement.
ACTTAAATGCAGACCTAAAATTTAATTTGCCATACGTTGCAAATAACTGACAGGCCGGAGTCAGGGTCGGCCAATTTACGATCTGACTTCGACTCCACTCAATCGAAATCACCGACTCCGACAGGCTCCAACTCCGATCCAAAATCCGACTCCGCAGCCCGCTTGCTCGATTTACCAACTGAGTAAAAATTATAACAATTCATGGCAGTAGATTATTCGTCATACTTCTGCATCCGCTATCTGTAGACAAAATTATGAAATTTGAAGGACAATGTGTTATCGACTCGCGGCCCGAGAGCACACGCACCTGGCACTGCCCCGCAAGAGCTGACCGGGTCACGGCCGGTGGGAGGAGTCAAGCTGGTCCATGCAGGCCCAACGTGGTTGGACCGCCCTTCTAACCAATCAGGAGGCGGTCTTTGGAAGAGCCTTTACATGCAGGTCTAAACCTGTACTATTACGAGCCAACGACAATTTTTTTTTTTTGCTAGCAGACCTATTCGTACACAAATTCGCGGCTAGGATGAAATAGAATGTGCGAAAATATAAATCCATGTCAGGCATTCCATAATAAGTTATCGCCAAAAAATGCGGTTCTCAACGACTTTGAATCCATAGTAGTGTATAGAGTTCTACATGGGCGGCTATCCCGCATGGCCGGCCGAGCCCATAACTATGGGGTGGGCGGGAACTGGAAAATCTTCCTAGATCATGGCTGTGGCTAGGGCTGTGGTTCTTGCATAGTCTATCTGATTTGTCCATCAATCTTATAAACCAATCATGGTTAAAAGAATGCCCTAGCATGCTTGGCAATAACGGTTGACTGAAAACAAACATAATATTAATTTACAAGAAATCCTCACGGCTGGCCCAACGGCCAGCCATGGACATTTGGAGTGGCTGTGGCTAGCTGTGGCTGTGATGCATGGCTGTGGATCGGCTAGGCAAGGAAAAGCGCAGCATGTCGAACTTAGTAGTAGCCCCCTAAATGCCTCTAATACTTTAAAGTAGTTTTAAAAGTTATTTTGAGAACTATTTCTGTTCTCGATGCACCATCGCGTACGAAACACATATATTTTTATTGTATAATGTCCTTAAGACTTCTCCTTGTAGACAAAGAGCCATGAAATTGCGGTTGTTTTGTATCGATGACTACTCACGTCACAATAAATAATAAATAAGGACCGATCAATATCACGATAAGCCATTTTTAGTGCGAGACTACAAATATGATCGATGATTGGAATAAATCTCTAGTTATAGGCCGGGGCAGGCTTGTAGGAACCGGGGTAGGTTTTGAAAGGCCGGGGTAGGCTTTGTAAGCAGGGCGGGCGCGTAGGCCGGGGCAAGCTTGGTACGGCCGGTGCTGGCTTGTAGCCTGGGCTTGTACTCATGTACTTGGCCTCTCCCTCGTAGGTGAGTCGGCCAACAGGCAGAGTAGCGTCGTCCACTACGGTAGGTGACGTCTGGGTACGGCCGTCGGGCGCACAGACGAGTAGATCCTGGGTGGCGTAAAGCCGTCACGCGCCTCCTGGGCGTTGAACTGAGGCTCGTAGTCTCCGTATCCGTGGACGTCGTAGCTGAAGTCATACTTGGCCGGCTCCTCATAGCTCTGCTGGTGAGCCGGGGCCTTGTAGGCCGGCTGGGGGTAGGCAGGCTGTAGGTGGGCTTTAGGCGGGGCCGGAGTGTGAGGGCGCGTTGTCGGCGGCGGCAACGGCCACAGGGCGGCAACCACGAACATCTGAAAGTTAAAAATAAATTTTAAATTCAGGTTAATAATCTGAATATAAGCATAGCCCTTTAAATGTATTAAATATAATTGATTTGCTCCTATACTGATTGAACTATGTGTCAACAAAATATGATAATTCAGCAATTTATATGATCTTGTTCGAAACTATTTTACAGTCCCACCTCAAAGCAAAGGGATAGGACGTTTTCTGTCTATTTTTGCAGGCAGTTGTAAGAACATTTCGATTGTAGCTCAGCTAAAACAAAATAACATAGCATTGCATTTTCAAAGGCAAAGCTCATCACGTGATGCTGTGCCTTACCTTCATGGTTTGAGTTGTTGGTTGTGTGGTGGCGAGTTATCGTCTGATGCCTAGGTGCCGGCTGGAAGCGGTGTTTTATACTGTCCAGCTCTGGTGACCGCCAGTGATTGGTGACCCTGGCCGGGGGCGTTCGCGTCAGCCCGGGGAGGGGCAGGGCCCACCGCGGCCGGGCACACGAAGGAAGGAGAGTGTGTATATGTGAATAGCGCAGTTGTAACTGGATTTTTAGTTGTTGAGGATAGTGATTGAGTACACTGTGCTCAATATTGAGGACATTTAGCGGCTTTGTTAACCAGCGCTTTATTTATAGGCGTTATTTATAATTAGTTTTCATTTTCAATTGCTCGGGCTGATGGCCAAATACATTTGTCTTAAACCAAAGAGGAGCTTATGTAGCCTTCGGATCTTCAATCAAGTCGGCAAAATTTTACCGACTTCGACTTCGACTCAGATTTTAATAGAAATTACCGACCCGACCGACTCCGACTCCGACTCCGACTCCGACTCCGACTCCGACACCGACTCCGACTCTGACTCTGACTCTGACTCCGACTCCGACTCCGACTCCGACTCTGACTCTGACTCCTTTTCCGACTCCGACTCCGTCTCCGACTCCGTCTCCGACTTCGACTCCGACTTCGACTCCGACTTTGACTCCGACTTTGACTCCGACTCCGATTCCGACTCCGGATACGACTCCGAAGCCCTGCTTTGCTCGATTCACCACCGAGTAAAGTTATAAAAATATGACAGTATATTATTTGTCATACTTCCTGCATCCGCTTCTGTACACAAAATAACGAAGTTTTGAGGACTATGTCTTATCGCTCGCGGCCGCTCGACTGGCACCTCGCACAGCTGACCGGGTCACGGCCGGTGGGCGGAGTCAAGCTGGGCAATGCAGGCCCACTGTGGTTGGCCCAGCCCTTCAAACCAATTAGAAGGGACTTCTGGTGAGCCTCTATATGCAGGCATTAAAACTCGTTATTATTACGAGTCAACGACAATATCCCTAATTATATATTTTTGCTAGCAGACTATGCGTACACAAATTGGCGCTAGGGCTGAAATAGACTGTGCGAAAATATAAATCCATTTTAGGCATTCCATAATAAGTTATCGTCAGACAATGGGGTCTCTCGGGGTTTGAAATCCATAGTAGTATCTAGAGTTTTACATGGGGCGGCTATCCCCATGGCTGGCCGAACCCCATGTTTAGAGGGAATAGTTCACATTTAACACTGGGTTTTGAGTTGAGATAGCCAAGTTGTGGCGCATGCTCGAAAATGACTTGTGACGCTTTCACATTTTCCAAAGAACCTCTTAATTATTTAATATTCCAGTCCTAAAAGTCGGGCCGGGGTACCCGGTAACTCCAATCGTTTGATTGGCTGATTTGGCTGAGTTGACTTATGATTATGACGCACAGATGACGTAAGACTTGGGGGGAAAGTTTAAGTGCGGGTGACAAAACGTATAAACTGGTTCAGTACCTCATTCTTTTGTATTGGCAAAGAATAACTTTGTCGAAAGCAAAGTAATGCTAATTATGCATAGTGATTTTTAATGTTTAAATCTTCTATAAAGCATTTTTCTAAACAACGTTCTGTAGCGTATGTTAGCGTTCAGCGCTGGCCTGAACGATTCTAAGCTTCGCGTACAAATGTTGATCTTGCCCCAACGCTCAGTGTGCCCTCGTCACCGAACCCCAACTCGCACCAGTAACGGCGCTGCCGCTGTTTGATGGCCGCCGCGGCGCAGCCGCCCGATTGAAGTGATAGGAGCCGTACCGGCGAATACCCGTACCGCAGTGACGTTGTAGACCGTGCATGAACCTTGTGACACATAATCCAGACGGTCGCCCAGACACGGACAGTGAGTGGACGGTGGCGGACAGCCTACAACTTTTCACCATAAGTGAAATTAATACGTGACCGAAATACCTACTTAAAGCAAGTACGTAAGTGATGGTTTTCAAAAGCGTTGTAATTTTCCGGCATCTTCAACAAGTACATGGGCAAGTACACCATGTATACGACACGATCCCTCAACTAAATCGATGACGCTGCGTGCTTACTCAGTCCAGCTGATTTCGCATGACTTTGATGAAAAAATATGAATTATCACCAAATTGCCAATTTTAATTGTGCTTTTTTCGCGTTAAATATAGGTTTCTTTGACTTCTAGTAATATGATACTTAATTTCTTGCTTCTCTTCATCATTTCTGAGCTTTTTCTCTCTTGTTTTCAAGGTGAACTATTCCCTTTAATGGGTGGGCCGGGCTGGAAAATTCTATATCATGGTCATGTGGCTACGGCTGTGGCTGCATAGTCTATCTAGATTTGTTCATCAATCTTATCAAACCAATCATGGTTAAAAAAGCCTTGGTATGTTGTCATAATAGCTGACTGAAAATAAACATATAATATTAATTTACAAAAAATCCTCACGGCTGGCCAACGGCCAGCCATGGATATTTGCAAGTGGCTGTGTCTGGCTGTGGCTGCTGTCTGGCTGTGGCTGCTGTCTGACATATAGTGCCACCTCGGGAGGATTTCTAAAAAGCAGCTTAAATTAATGCTGGGAATTTATTACCATGTATGCTCTTGCTCAAACGTGCCTTAAAGCAATGTATCGGCAAAACATTTTTTTTTTCTTCTGACTCCATATTGTTGGTCTCGATTGTACACAGCATATATTCATGACGGCCGATCTTGATGAAAGATGACGAACTTTACTAGTACTTAGATACTTGCTTCTAGATGTCGCTACGTATACATGATGCGCATTGTTTTTCATTAATTATTCTTTCATATTAATCTAGGCGTTTTCACGATGGATTTTTTGCGACAAATGTTTTAAAACTTTTTGAAATGTTTTAAAATGTTTTAAAATGTTTTAAATTATTTTGCGCAAAATAATCCATCGTGAATACGGCTACTGTATCGTTTGTATCACTTGCTTTGCGAATTAGGGGAAGCAAAATACGTGATTTCTTTCATTCAATTTTTGGAATTAATCTGTCGCCAGCAATGTGTACAGTTGCTAAAAGTCACTACAGGTTTGTATTACCCTATAGCTCCCCGCCCAATGCTATAGACTGAATTCGCTGCGACTTGACTTTGAAACGTCTATCTGTGTTAGAGGGTAATGCCACTTAACTTTTACAGCCCTAAGTCGAGCCTCATATATTCGTGCTATTCTGACTGTTTATTAAATGTAAATTATTAAAAGAAGCTAAGATTGTTGACAATATAATTAACTGCATACGCTTTTTATTTTTTAAGTTGACTGACGGAATGCTGATGTTCAGTTTGCAATATTCAAAGTAAAATTCTAGCATGCAAAGAAGTGATTCAAAATAGTGCGGAGGCGATTCCAATTTTACGAATAATTACCAATCATTGGAGGTGCTAAAGTCTTTTTTGATCTAATGGGGTCAGTTTCGGGAACCATACTTTGCAGGTGAACTCGAACACGCTTGATCTACCGATACACACTAAAAACTATATATCGGCCCGCGAGGTGGCACTCTCCCTTTAAGACTTCTCCTTGTAGACAAAGAGCCATGACATTGCGGTGTTTTGTATTGATGACACACTCACGTCACAGTAAATACGACCGATAAATATATCACGATAAGCCCATTTTCGGTGAGCGACGTACACATATGACTCGATGATTGATGAATCTCTAGTTTTATGAGGCCGGGGCAGGCTTTGTAGGCCGGGGTAGGCTTGTAGGCTGGGGCAGGCTTGTAAGCAGGGGTGGGCGCGTAGGCCGGGGCAGCCTTGTAGGCCGGTGCGGCTTGTAGCTGGGCTTGTACTCATACGTACTTGGCCTACTCCCTCGTAGGTGACGTCGGCAAATCAGGTCCGAGTAGGCGTCGTCCACACGGTAGGTGACCGGTCTGGGTACGGGCCGTCGGGCAGCACAACAGAGTAAGATCCCTGGGTGGCGTAGCCGTCCCACCGCCTCCTGGGAGTTGAACTGAGGCTCGTAGTCTCCCGTATCCGTGGACGTTCGTAGCTGAAGTCGTACTTTGGCCGGCTCTTCATGAGCTCTGCCTGGTGAGCCGGGGCTTGTGGCCGGCTGGGGGTAGCCAGGCCTTAGGGTGGGCCTTGTAGGCCGGGGCCGGAGTGGTGTAGGGCGCGTTGTCGGCGGCGGCAACGGCCAGCAGGGCGGCAACCACGAACATCTGGAAAGTTAAAATAATTTAATCAGTTTAATAATCACAATTATAAGCATAGTCCTTGCAATGTATTATAATAATTGTTGCTTCTAGTTATTGCAGTATGTGTCATGCAAATATCAGACTTAAAGCTATTTATCTGATGTCGTTCGAAACTATTTACAGTCCACTTCAAAGCAAAGGGATTAGACGTTTTCGGTCTATTTTTGCAGACAGTTGTAAAAAGGTTTGGATTATAGCTCAGCACAAAAATTAGTATCGCTTTGCATTTTCAAAGGCAAAGTTTATCACTATGCTGTGCCTTACCTTCATGTTTGAATTGTTGGTTGTGTGGTGGCGAGTGATCGTCTGATGTCTGGTGCCGGCTGGAGCGGTGTTTTATACTGTCCAGCTCTGGTGACCGCCAGTGATGGTGACCCTTGCCGGGGGCGTCAGCGTCAGCCGGGGAGGGGCGGGGCCCACCGCCGGCCGGCACACCGAAGGAAGGAGAGTGGATGATGTGATAGCGCAGTGCAACTGGATTTGAGTTGGTGAAGCAATTAGCAAATTACTTAGTTATGAGTAGACTGTGCTGAAGGTAAAGGAATGTAAAATATAGCTGCCTTGTTAACCAGTGTTATATTTAAAGGTGATATTTATTGCTAGTTCTTATTTTCAGTTGCTGTGCCTTTATGGCAGAATATATTTGTCACAAAAGGAAGAGCAGCTTATTTAGCCTTCGGGTCTTCAATGGACAGATAAATTGTGTGTTTTGCTCTCTTATATTCATGCTATTATTTTTGATTGCTCCCGATGTTCATAGGACATTACAGTTGTAATTTGGGGGCATGCCTTTAAAAAAATAATAACAAAAATAATGACCTTTTATTTTTCTTAGCACCAGTTTCTTCGGCTTTCGTTATGCTATGACAATTGATTTAATTTTGATTTATGAATTGAATTAAATTATTCCCCCATTCAATGTCGTAAGCTTTTACAATTTAAAAGCAGGTACATACACTTCTTTCGAAAATCATGAGCAGTGTTTTTCCACCACTATTTGAAGCGCACCATATCTGGCGCAGGTGTTTCAAATTAATTCAACGCTGGACAATGTCTCTGAAATAAATCACCGACACTAAATCAAGCCCAGGTAGGTCGTTGTTTAAGTGCATCGATCAGCTTCTGAAGTAATTTCCCGTTGTATATTGCTGTTTTTTTTGTGGGAAAAATATAATCATTAATTATTATATAAAGCATATAAAGATTACACATATATATATATATATATATATATATATATATATATATATATATATAAATATATATATATATAGCTTTAAGCATGTTAAATACAACCAGGAACACAACTCTCAAAACTCCTAATGTTAAAAATAAATGAAGAAAATTAAAAAAAAAATCGTAGGTCTCAGCCAAACATTATATATGATTGACTTTGGGAATCTCCGAAGCCAAGTGTCTGTGAGTTATGAGGTCAATTCTGACAGCAATCTCGAATCATAGCTTCATATGAATATCACGTGTGTCATAGTTTTAGGCCAAACTTGGAAATTACAAATCGCACGAAAACACACAAGGTATGCATCCATAATTGTAACAGTCGCTTCTAACGTCTTATATCATATATGATTTCCGTAGTGATTGATAGGTGCAAGAGGCTGAAGGCATCCAGCTTAATTTAAGCCGCCATTAACTGGGGCTCACCGCCTCAGCCGAAGCGCCATTATCTGGAGAGATGGGGTCGAATATCGCTCCCTGCTTAGCTTCCTAAGCAATGATTTCAACGAGACGAGCAATGCAACATTCGAAAGCTCACAACGAGACGTATCTAAAGCATACTCGAAATTCTCCAATTGAGGTCACAGGTAGGGTTACGGCCAGTTCAAGGTTCAAAATCGAGGTATTTTAGATTAGCCAATACTTTCCATCAAAGCATTCGATTGCGACCATTTCAAACTCCACTGCTCTCAAAGGTATAATGACATACGCAGAGCTTAACCGCGCCGGCCGGTGCTCGGCGCCACCTTCCTCGGGCCGCGGGGGGGTGTTAAGACACCCCCCTTCTAACTCGCTCCTATGGGACCTAGACTTAAACAAAAATACTGTTCGAAGAGCCTCGTCCAAAAGGGATTTGGAAAACTATTTTGTTGACAATTTTGCTCAGGTCAAATATTAGAGTCACCAGAGGTCATCAAAGGTCCAATTTTATCAAAATTTTCCAGATTTAGGACAATATCTCCAGATATCCCCAATACTCGGAAACTAAAATGATAGCTAGGAAGTAATCATGTAAAGAAGCATTAGATAGCTATTTAAATTTGCAATCGCATGTATGTCCTCAAATTTCCTCTCAGGTCAATAGTTTGGGATCCAGAGGATCAAATGTCAAAATGCGTTTTTGGTAAATTATGTTTTTCCTGAATAAGCTTTTTTTATCTAAAAATGGCAACATAACCATTCCAACACATCGTGTTCCTCTCGTCAAGACGCTTTGAAAACATATACATGATGACCTCGTAAGGTTCAACTTCAAAATTTGACCTCAGGTCAAGGTCATTTGGTGACCCAAATAGGTCATGTTGCATATGGGGCGACGCAGACAGACGATAACAAAATTAAGTGTGTAATCCGCTCGTCTCTATCTTCTTTATATCAGAAGTTATTAGCAAATCAATTGCTGATGACCTCAGATACCTCAGATGACTTTGTTAGAGATCTTTTAAGAACAATCCACATGGGTCATTTAGGAATGAGCCCAAAAAAACATGAATTCCTGAAAAAAATCAGCGCTGATCCAATGCATACTTTCAAAGAATAAGGAGCATCTGTTTATTTTCGCCCAATTCACCTTATAAATGGGGAGGTAGGAATTGACCTGACACTTAGGTCACCGATATAAAAAATCCGAGATAAACAAACTTTAAGATAGTCATGCTTCTTAGAAACCCTGTAAGTCGGAACCAATCCCTAAAACTGTGGCTTTTGGTGGAAACCCAAAACTTTTTCGGAGGGTGGGTCACTTGACCTAGCCTGGTGACCTGAACCTACAAAGACATATGTCAAAACTTTTTTGAAAGCTGGAAAGATACGAACAGGTACTGAAAATGGCCGGCGCTACGCGCCGCCCGTTTTTCCCCCGATATCCAGGAAAACCTGAAGGAGGGGTGTCTAAAACACCCCCCGGCCCGGCGGCGCGGGTTAAGTGGATTTTGGTCGGTTAAGGTCATGGTCAAGGTCAGGTCAACAAAATACCATTGATGCAAAATTATATACGAAAGTCTTGCAAACAATTCCTTTTTTCACCGATAGTTTCGATAATTCATATAGTGTACCAAACTGACTCAAATTAAGGTGAAGTTAATGTCAAAGTAAGGTCAAGGTCAGGTCACATAGGTCAGAATAGGAAATTGATAAAGCAAAATAAAAAAATGTTTCTAGACCAGTTGTACCTTGAAAATACAGCGGGGCACAGATAACATGATAACTGGATTGGACACTCAATTTTCGGTCTCTTATTGTAGAGCCAAAATTTGAAACGGAGCTGTTAAGCTGATACACTTTATGTCTTGGCTCGTGCAAATGCGAGTCTAGCACCGTCATGTACTGCTGTGCTTAGCAATAAGAGGCCGAAAATTTCGTGTCCAATCCAGGTATCATGTTATCTGTGAGTGGGGACATTAATGTCTTCGTAGATGGTCATTATAAACCGAAAAACCCATTTGTGAAAATAGGTCATTAGTTACCCATACTTTAGGAGGCATAAGTCAGTCAAAATGGTGATATTGTTTTAAAATTGGGTTTTTAGATTGATCGATATGTGTTTCCCTATTATTTCAAAGGACTTCAAAGGATTTTAACCCTATTCATGTATTCATGTATTGAGTATTCATACGAATGCATCACAAATGCTGTTTGGCCCTGGTGATGTTCAAGATTATAGCTGACATGCATGAGCCTACGACACTAACAGTAGCCGTTTTCACGATTGATTATTTGGCGAGAAATGTTTTAAAACATTTTAATTTGTAAAATGTTTTGTAGTAGCCGTTTTCACGATGGACTAATTTGCGAGAAGAAGAAAAAAGTCACCCTACGGAAACGTAGGGCGAGGGTTTAAACATCTCTCGCAAATTAGTCTATCGTTAAAACGGCTACTATTAAAACATTTAAAAACATTTTAAAAAGTTTTGAAACATTTCGCGCAAAATAATCCATCTTGAAAACGGCTAGTATATATGCAACAACATTGCAAACATGACAAAACAAAAAGCTATCGCCTTGACATCGCTCACACAATACCTAGAAGATAATGCAATGCTAAATAACATATTATCATATCAAATTTAAGTTGGGAGAATTAAATCCATTTTCCAATCCAATCAAAATTCACAGAATATATTGATATTTGTTACATGTGGTTAAACATTTTCTTTAATCCCACTACAGTTTTAGCTTTTACCATATTAGGTGAGGATCTATTCCAATATCTAATAGTTTTTGGAAAAAGGAATTATGGTACGGAAGGAGTCGTGATTGAAGTATCCTAACTTTTTTCAATGATCATTCCTCCTTACATAACAAGGCTCAATAATGATATTGCTGATATCCACATTGTTATCACTATGATGCAATTTAAAAATTAAACACCGTCCGGCTTCTTTCCGGCTGTTTCTAAAACTTTCCAGACAATTTTGAACAACATATCATTAACACTTCTACTCCTATCAAAATAATTTATAACAAATATAGATGCACGTCTTCGGACCATCTCAAGCTTATGCTTCACTCTTTCTCCACATGGATCCCAGACACAGCTGGCATATTCCAAGAGTGGCCCAACCAATGATAAATAAACCGCTTTCTTGACTGCTTGTGGGCAATCCCTGAAGTTTCTTGTAAATAATCTTAACATCTGGTTGTCTTTACTTGTGATATGTTGAATGCGTTTTTGCCAGCTACATTTATTTGAAATGGGAACTCCTAAATACTTATACTTTTGGGTTACCCGGACTTCCAAATCGTTGAGATGATGTTGCACGTCCTGGGGGGTTAACAGCGCACTTGTGTCTTGACATTCGCATGATAGCGCACTTATCAACATTGATAGACATTTCCTAATCTTTGCACCATCGCGACAATTAATATAGATTTGCTTGTAGAGTGCAATTTGATTCTGTGTTACTCATAACATCTGTGTAAAGGACCACGCCATCCGCAAATAGCCTAACATAACAGTTAATTTGTCGGGGAGATCGTTAATAAACAAAAGAAACAAAATTGGGCCTAATACACATCCTTGTGGTACACCAGACGTAACTACCACTTCATCCGAATAATAATTTTCCATTATGACTCGTTGAGTTCTGTTTGCTAGGAATGACCTAATCCACCCCAATACCCTGTGATCTAAATTGTACGTTTCAAGCTTATTTATAAGATGATTATGTGGCACTTTGTAAAAAGCCTTGCTGAAGTCTATAAAAGCAAGATCGACACTATTTTTATTATCAACTGATAACATGACATCCTGACAAAGCATTATCAGTTGAGACTCACACGACAGATGCTTCCTAAATCCATGCTGATTCTGTGAAAGCAGTTTAGCGTCTTTTAAATATGTTACAACAGAAGAAACTAAAATGCGCTCCATCATTTTGCAGCAGATACATGGTAGCGAGATCGGACGATAATTCTCTGGCTGTTTTGGATTACCCCTTGAAAACAGGATTATTTGTTGTTTTTTATTATCTTTAAAAATAAGGTCATTTTCTAATCGATTTTTGTGTCAAACGCCAAAGTTTTCACAAATCCGAGGTAACGATATAGTAGCCTTTGGCCTTTGCTATATTGTGACGTATTTCATTGCATTTTCTCATTATATGGACTTGCTACGAACTGTTTAAAGGAAGTTGCCTACTCTTTTGGAATGCCAAATATGTTTTGTATTACTTAAAAGAAACTATTGGTTTGATTATTGGATAGGTACCTACAACTACGATAAAATTCACGTCTAGAGCCCCTTTAGTAGAATTTGAACTTTAATGCTGTTCTGCATATTGCTTTGTTTCGATATTCATAAACAATCGCCACTATAAACAGAGTAAAGAAGATGTTTTCTAGAATGGCGCACCTAAGACAATACAATTCCCATACGAACAAAGTTTAATGGAAACCGAGGCTCTGTTCGGCAGCTGCTATCAGCACGCATAAACTGTTTTCTACTGGCCAGCGGTAACGTCTAAATATAGATGCTAGCAGTGAAAACGTTAGGGAAATGCTTCATGGTAGCGAAAGGCTCTCTGGAGCCTACCTATAATTGTGTGATTCCGTACTGATCTTGGATCCCTAGGAATATCTCAGCAACTAGGGTGAAACTGGATAAATGAAGTAATGACTAAATTCAGAAAAATATGCTCTATACACCAGTGTCCATGGGTGTAATTTTGCATGCGGTTGGTGTGGAAAGCTCCACACCAACTTGAAAGCTAGTGTGGAAAATCCACACCAACTTATTGTAGGAGAGATGCAATTTTGATCATGCAAGGGACTTTTTGGGGGAACGTGTGTACAGTCTCTCTTGAAAGTATCTGTGCACTGCGGTGGGGGCGCCACCCAGCACGACCACGGTTGGGTGGAAAAGTTTGAGAGTCACTGAGTGTCTGACCCAACCAGGGATCGTGGAAC
>VOPJ01012982.1:0-15402 GCA_014673585.1 Semibalanus balanoides | reverse complement strand
AGGCCCAAGGGGGGGGGGCATGGCCCCATGCCCCCCCCCCTCTGGATCCGCCACTGCGGCGGGTGCAGGAGCACCATTTGCACCCCCTGGCTACGCCTCTGCCTTGTACGTCTCCCTAAGTACCAGCCTCCTCCTTGACTTGGTTGCGATTCCGAAACACGTATATTTTTTTAATAAATTTATTCCTTATGTTTTGTATGGATGGCTTTCTGAGGTCAGAACGGCCGCGCTAAGCAGAGCTTATTGCGCTGGTCCTGAGTCTGACCTCAACAGTACACCCGATTAGCCAGCAGATGCCACTACCCTCTTCATATAGATGGCGCTAGCAACTCAAAACATTTTACTCCCTGAACGTACACCATGATAAATATTAATTTATGTAACAAAATATGCATTAATTAATAAAATGGCATTGTTTTATGTGAATCTTGTAGGTATACGATGAGAAGAGGTTTCTTATAGTTGAAAAAAGAATAACACTTAATCACCCAAAAAAGTATGGAAAAGTTATTGGATTATAAATAATAAATTTTAAAATATAAATCGTTAGAATTTGGTCGTTTTCCAGCTGCCTTATCACATACATGAGACATTATTTTATCATCTCTTTCATTACTAAGGCCTGCGCAGTGAGCAACGTTTCCGCCCTTTGCGACGTAACGCGCCATTTCGTGCAGGTGAGAAATATGAATATGTGTATATTTGCTATGTTTTCGTTATTTTACTATGTTAATTTCGTAATGTAGGAGTCTTCAGCGTTGATTGAAGTCATTTCTAAGTATGGTTACTACCTGTGGCTCATACACCACCGATTGCCGGCAATTGATGTTGCGCCGCATTTATGCACATGTCAATGTCACGCGGGTAATTTTGGATTGTGCCGATTCTGTGTTTTTCAGGTAGTAATTTTTGGCCTTCTGTGCTGTGTCAGTTTTTGACATTGCAAAACTCGACATTTTATTTTTGGTGTGATGTGGGATGAAAATTCCCCTTATTTCAGACTTACGGACTGGGATAGGCAGGCGCTCTAATATCTGTATGTACCTATCTATGACTTGTGAAGTAAGTTCAGTTTTTGTTGAGCCTTCACTGGGGTCAACTGCTGTAACCCTGGACATGGTCTATCCTCAGATTTTTTATGTTATCAGAATCAAAACAATCTGTCATTATTGTTTGCATTTCAGTTGGCAAACTGCAGGGAGTCAATCTATATATTGATTTATAAATATCTATGTTGTGACATCAAAATGGGCAGAGCAATGCCCTTAAAGGGAGCCCTAATCAAAATTTATATTAACTTTCTGACATGTACAATGTTAGGTAAATGTTCTGTCTGTGCAAAAGTTTTGTCCGTTGTTTCTGCCCGTCTGTCAGTGCTGCATGCAGTGGAATCCGATGCAATTACTATAGCCCTCTCCCCCGGTATCAGGGGCGAGGGCAAAAATAGTTGCAATAGATTTCACTGCATGTAGCACCGACGAACAGCACTGATTGACAAAGTTGACATTGAACTAAACAGGTGTGCTTAACCAAAGCTTTTTAAGAATACTTTTTATGCTAGCTTCCGTCAGACAAAAACAAACATCGCCCCAGGGAAATGGAGGATTTATTTGAATAGAGCACTGATAGGACTGCTACAAGCCATTTTCACAAAGGATTTATTCACCGTGAACATCGTCATCAATTGAGGTGATGAAGTGGACAGAACATTAACCCTAGACTGTATACCTTCAAACCCTTATTACTGTTCAGAAAGTGCCAATTACTGCAAATTTTCTTCCCAGCAAAAGAGCAAGTACATTTTCACCTGATTATAGTGTCTCAGAGTAAACAAGCATACATTTTATCAGATATGGCTTGAAATGAAAAAAATGACCATTGAAGTTGTTTTGTGTATGCCTTTTTATTATTAACAAGAAATGTTTCTTTATTTTTCAAAAAAGATTTTGATGCACTTATTTTATGCCTAAACAAAATTTTCCAGAAAATGTATATTTATTTTAATATTTTTTATAATATGGACAAATTCCTGATAAAACAAAATATAATGAATCAGTATCTTGAGTAAGTAACTGGGTACTATCCTTGGAATGTTAACTGAAATTTCCTACTAGATTCTTGTACCCAGTACCCAAACCAAACACTTATCTAGGAGAGGCGAAAGTTACAGGCTACAAGATAGCCTTTTTCCTAGTATACAAGACTAGATTGGTCCACACCTGGTGCACCACCAGGGTAGTGCTTATAATATATATTTTGATTATGGCATTCTCATGATAAACATCCTTAAACAAAATTCCCAGAGTTGTGTCAGTGGATGAGGGGTAGCTTGAGATGTATTCTGTCATTTCTGAAAGTGTGTAGTGCTTTGTTTCCTCCAGAACCGCCATACAGCAAATTCAAAGAGGGTCTGCAAGCATGCCCAAATATGGTCTTAAATAATCTATATATTGATTGATCACCTCCCTGCAGTTTGCCCAACTGATTTTGATAGCATTAAAAGGCTTAGATTTGGCCGTGTCTGTAGATTAGACT
Source organism: Semibalanus balanoides (assembly GCA_014673585.1). Lineage (NCBI taxonomy): Eukaryota > Metazoa > Arthropoda > Thecostraca > Balanomorpha > Balanidae > Semibalanus > Semibalanus balanoides. The sequence goes on along the minus strand of VOPJ01012982.1, from coordinate 12,867 downwards.
TAAACCCTATTCCAAATTGAACACCTGAATGAACTTGGCATGCAAGTGACTTGTGTAATTTTAACCTATATTCATTTATCATTTGCAGCTTACAACTTAAAAATGCCTGAGCTTACTGAGGTCACTGAGGCGAAGCCTGAGGTGAAGGTGGAGGTTGAGTCGGGAAGTGACTCAGACTCTGATGACTCAGTCCCAGAGCTGGAGGATGGAGTCAGTGAGGCGGCCAGCAAGGTGAGATATTGATAGAGTTGTTGCTTAACTTACTACCTCTTGGGTAACCATTGTCTGGATCATGATAAGCATGATATTACATATTAATCATATGGTAGGATTAAAAACCTGGGTAAATTTTGTACTCTGTTTCATCTGTTTAATTTTTCTGTTTTCAGTCCAACTGTTTCATGCCTAAATTTGGGATTTTCTTGGGTTGGTTCAAAATCTGGTCTATTTGTGGCTCAAATAAGTCCTAGCCTAACCATTGCACCCAATAGCAGCAGCAAATCTATGTCAGGATGATTTTATGGTTGATTTGCACTTAAAATGAGTACCAGATTTGAAATCAGCTCATCAAAATACCTTGGCAATTACAAAATGCATGAAACAGTGATTAGACTCCAGGTAAAATAATATCAAAACCTGAAATGAGTCACTTTAATAATACTACCAAACAAAAGTTAAAGGTCATGTCAAATGGCTCTGAGTGAGCGAAGAGATATTGGTGTCTCTGAAGGGCTATATAGAGAAAAAAATCCAGCATTTTAATCCTGTGTAGCTTGTGGTTCTCCCTTTTATTGTCATGTGTGCACTGCAATGAGTGTTATGATTGGCTGCCGTGAGCGCCATAATAGTGTTGCCCAACTTTTGCATTAGGAATCTTGGTTGCAAAATTAAATGCATCTTGTTGGGCTTCAATGCCCATGGAATCTTAGGTAAAATTGTGTATAGTGCTCTTGGTCACTGGTATATGTTTCTGTATTTGAGTGATCTTAATCTCAATTATATAAAATATGATAGCTGACAAGTTGTATTCACCTATAAATGTTGTGGGGATGGATGATGGGGCTGAGTTCTTGTGTAAACATTCAGGCTAGTATGTTTTGGTCGCAGGTTGACCCCCAAATCCCATAAACAAACTAGCATAGCTATGCTTATTTACGGGACCATTGATATAAACACTGCGTCTGCAGGCTTGCCCAGGCGGCTGCGCCTCCCTGTGAGCTCCCTCAAGCAAGCAGTCCCGTGGAGAGAAGAAGGCCAGGAAGAGCATCTCCAAGCTGGGTCTTAAGCTGGTAAGTATTGGCAGACTGCTTGGCAAGCTGTAACCTATCAATCACATGTTTCATTTCCACAGTGACTTGCTTGCCTTGGACCAATGGATAAGCACCAATTGGAATAAATTTATTTGAAATGGATGGTATGAATAACAACACATAGTTATATGTAATTTATAATGGCACTCACTGCTTTGACCTGACTTCAGCATGATTGTCTTCTAAGTGTATTGTTTTCATCAAGTAAATTGTGAAATTATTGTAATTATAACTTCTTTCTGGGGAATTCATTGTCAGCCATCTAAGTGTTTAAATGTGGCTGACCATGGGAAGGTCATATTCAAACGTAATGCATATTCCATCAATCCTCCCTTGGAAAATACCCTGGGGCTAAACTAAATTATTTTTCATGCATTGTTTTTAAGTCTTCACTTATTATGTGGAAGTCTATTTTAACCCACGCACCACTGGAGCGTGAGCTGGAGCTCTGACCCACCCCCCCCCCGCGCGCAGTTCCTTATCGAGATTACGAAACGCTGGCGCGTAGCTCCGTTCTTAATTTCTAGTGTAACTTACTGATCTTTCCACACATTTGGTTTAAATTACAGTTTCGTTGTCGGATCAGGCAGCTGGTGACCCCACCTCTCTTAAAGTTTGTGATCGTGCCACAACTACAGTTTGTAATGGATCGATATCAAACTTTTAGGATTGCATGAAGCTTTTAGTATCTATAAAACGTTTATCTCAGATTTTGTATATTGGTGACCTGAGGTCGGGTCAATTTTGTGACCCCTCTCCCCCTCCCATTTTAAGTCTGAGAAATATTAAAATGCTTCCTATTTCGAGAATATCAGTCCAATTCCTTCTGGATAATGTTATAGGATATTATTTATGATCCAAGTGCAAGTTTTGTTCATTGAGCCATATGGGGTCATCTGAGGTCACCATCATTTTTTTTTTAACTTGACATAATGAAGATCGATAATTGAAATATTCACCAATGTGTTTGTCTCGTCGAGACATGTCTCCTATTATGCAACATGATCTACTTGGGTTACCACTTGACAGTGTTCGATTTCTGGCCGTTTTCTGGTCCGGTGTTTTGCTCTCTTCAGTGAGTTACTCCCGTTTCTGCCTCAGCCTTTGTCGGGTTCAGCGAACGCATTTCGAGTTAAACACCATCGATATGAAAACTTTGTTCGCAAATGAGTATATTTCTGAACTACAGAATAGTAATATCTGGACTAAAGAACATATAAGAGAGTATATTTAGCGTGGTACGCACTTATTACTGGAAGTATGCATTATATTTCATAATCTAGGTATATTCTAGAGTCTAGAAAATAAAGCAGTTGTGCACAAAGATTGCATCTCCACGGGGGAATGCGGCGGCAGAATGACCCGGGGATTAGCTTGACCCAAAGGGCTGAGGCCGAAACGGGGGTAACTCATTGAACAGAGCAAAGTACCGGGACCAGAAAGCGGCCAGAAATCCAACGCTGCCACCTTGACATGAGGTAACTTTTTTATAACATGGTAAAATGTAGCAAATTGCACAGTGCCTTGAAAAGACAAACACGATGGCGTTAACAGTATTGCGTTATCTTTATTAGGTAAAAAGCTTTAAAAAATATCAAAAAACATAATTTTTAACTTATGAACTCGAGAGCCTAAACTATTGACCTGAGGTCAAATTTGAGGACACGTTATCGATTGCAAATTGCAATTGCTAGCAATTTCTTTTTTTCCGTTAGTTTCTAGGTAGCATAGTTCCCGAGATATATGGCGATTTCTGGAGCGAAGTTCTATAACTGGAAAATTTGGCCTTACCTTACCTCTGGTGACCTGAATTTTGACCGAGCGAAAAATATGAAATCGTTCTTAAAATGATTTTTGATTTTTTTTCGTATGTTCCATAGGAGCTGAGGTAAGAAGGGGGTGTTCACTGTTCACCCCCCCACCCCCCACCCCCCACCCCCCAGTAGGTCGCGAAAATCCCGAGGCCCAGTGGGGCGCGGGTTAACACAATGTGTGGAATATTTTTTGCCAATTATCTTGTGTTGTGTGTCATTAGTACATGTTTTTTCCATTAACCTGCGCCCTGCTGGGGGGGGGGGCATAATCTGCCCCCACCAGATTTTCTAAATTACTATAAAATCATGGCAGATACCGACGTGAAACTTTCAGTACCTTTTTCTACATCAATTTGACGTCTTATCTCTCCAAAAATTACGATGAAATTGATTAAGGGCCTTGGGAGATATGACCTTTTAATGACGTCATGTCATGCCATTTTGGTGGAAAAACGTTAGATGTTTGAAAAATTGTAGAAAATGGAGCTTTGAAGCAAATCACGAAATTAAAGCAACTATAGGTAAGAAATTACATCGTCCTCAAAATGGCAATCACCTATTTTCAAAATTGATTTTTTTTTACTCCTAAAAATAAAAATACGTAAAATTATCACTAACTGATTTTTGTAATATTCAAAAAACCGGAATATGTATAAGAAAACTAAGTATGGACAATACGCAAACAAAATTTCGAAACAATATCTGTATTTTTGACTGACTTATAACTCCCCAAGTGTAAGTAACTCATGACGTCATTTTGTAAATGATTGTTTTTTACATTTTTGACCAGATATAGACAAATTAATGCCACAACTGTATTTCTTGGACATCACTGGACTATAAAAAGGTATTTTTCGTTTAGATTTTTAAGTGTCATAATTTTACCTCATATGACCTGACTGACCTTTGTATTTATTTATTTATTTATTTATTTATTTATTTATTTAATATCACCAACAGCGTCAATTAACCACTAATAAGGTGAAGTCGGAGGGAGTATCACGAACTATATCAAACACACCGAAACACATATACATCAAATTTCTACACACCTAGAAGTCAATACAGTAAAAGTATACAATATTAAACACTAAAATAAACAATACAATAAAAATAAAAGCACGCTAAAAATAGACAGTAAAAAATAAAACACACGCTAAAATTATAAATCACATTACAACCATAACAACATCAGACAGGGTTTTCTCTACATATTTTCTAACACTTGCTTTGAGCTAAACAAACGTTGCATGGAACGGATCAGCAGCTTGATCTGTCAACATTGTTTCATTGAATGCCAGAACAGTCCGTCGGAATATGCCCTCGCTGGCATGGTATCCTTGTTTGGCCTCGTGGGCGGTCGGGACATGGAATCATTGGGATGCCCGGGCCCTGGTTTCGACGGCTGTGGTACGTGGAGCGGGAAAACAGTCGGAGCAGAAGCCGAGTCACCCTACCCGCATTCATACAAAAACATACCGTCCTTACATGCACCGCCTTTTTTCCAGGACTTACTGTACTTTGAACAGTTTAGCAGATTCATGATAAGAAAGGGAATTTAGATGGTCTAGCCTGTGCTGTGCCATAAGACGATAGCCATCTCTCTCTTGTGCGTTTGAATCCTATCGAGCCTTTTGAGGTGGTAGGACGCGCCGGACCGACCCCATATGACGCCATCCGTACTCTAGAATGAGCGACTGTGTATTGCCGAAATAGGCTGCCTAGAATTGGGGCCTATCTGCAGTCGTCCGCCGTGGCCAGTCTGAAATGAGCGTATTCAAACACGCCATTCGCTCTGTTGGTTTTTCTATTGATGGAAGTCTATGTGAGCCGCTTATAACAACGTCAATTATTAGACGCAAGCTGCTCATTAACCCAAGATCACGAACATATTCACATGTTCCAAATCACAGTGCTGCATTTTGTAGGTGTTAGGATAGGGTTTCTTTTAAGTGTCATTCTGAATGAATGGCACTTAGGACGGGTTCAAATTTAGCTGCCCAGTCCTTGACCAAAGTAGTAAGCCGATCAAGGTCAGCCTGCGCAAAGTTTGAGTCGTTTGAGACGGATCTTGTGATTATATCTAACTCATTCTGCAAAATAAGTATGTTGGTCTGAAATTTGTTCGGTAGGTCGTTTATAAAACAGAGCGAAAAGCCAGTGGAGATAGGCGTTGCTTACCCGTCCCGCGCTTACTCCAGAGCGTGACCTGCCGGTCCAAGTTGAGCATTACCGTTCATTGGTACTCGCCTGTTGCGGTTGAGAGGGTAACTGTCTTAGCAACACAGGGCGTCTCGAAAATGTAGGACCTTTGTTAGTTTGTAAATTAGACGCTTGTGGTTGACGCTCTGACATGCCGTTCCGATAAATCTGTGTAATATGACATCCGTTGATGCCTGAGGAAGTGACCTTCCCACGCTGTTTTAAAGTTAGAGTGGCCCACAATTAGTGTCGCAAGATCGACATGGAGGGAATCCATGGCTGTTTGGGGGTTCGTGTAGGCGCACATGCAGTAGGTGTCATATACACAGGCGCCTCCAAGATCTTGCCAAAACAGCGGGAGGAGTGAATTACTGCGGTAGTTTTCGGGTTATTCTCCCGGACCTTTTTTGAAAAGATAGGTAATATGTTGGCCTCCGCCCCATCTTGTCGGAAATACTCCCCGCTCCAATGACCTGGTAAACAGGATGGTCAAAGGGGCGCCAGTCGTTTTCGACACTCCATATAACACGGACGCTCACGTTTATCTGGACCACATGCCTTATGTACATTTAAATCATTCAGAAAGTCGACCGAAACTTCCGATACATCAAACTATCCAGCATTGGCAGGTCGCAAACGTCGTTTTCCGCGATAGGTTGTAACCTCCGGATTACCGAATTTACTGGCAAACGTTTCTGTTCAACAATTCGGCCCGAGCTAACATCACTAATCACCTCCCTTCACATCTTGTACCGCATTTGGCTCGTTTTCCCCTTTACACATTTTAAGAAGGACCAAAACCTTTTTGGATTGCATTTAAAACACCGACATACCACGCAAGAAATCCAAGATACTTTCTCTTGAAAGTGTTTTGAGTTGGCGCCTTTTTCTTCAAAACCATTTCACGAGTATTCAGGAATTGCGTTGCAGGAATGCGGTTGGTTATGTGTCAGGCTGTCAAAATGCTCCTTCTATCGAATAGAGTACACGTAAAACAACCCCTAAAAAACATGTTGTCGCATAACTTGGTGGTAGACCTTATGTCATGTATGGCTGCGGCATAAGTGACTTTGTTGTCGGACGCGCCCAAAAAAAACCCCAATAACAACAACAAACCTCGTTTGCCAACAGTACATTTTGTGACCCAATATGACCTGACCTTTGGCTTAAATTTCATTTTGCTTAATGCGAGATTCATTATACCTTTGAGAGCACTTTGTGCACAAATAGTCTCAATTAAGCGGAGTGTGGATACGATATGACGGCATAATATATTCTCCAGTTTTACCTTGACCTGCGACTGATCTCTACATAATACATAATATTTTTCGTAAAAATATTCCGTCTGCTGGTGCTAATCATTACGAGGCCTTTCCGATCTGCGTAATACAGACAAATGCGTGAGACCGGTGTCTCACAATGCCGTATTTTCGCTCGGTGCTGCTCAGTGTTTTGGTTCGATAAGGGGTGGCCAGAATCTGCCCCCCCCCCCCCCACGGACGCGTTCGGCTGCGTGGAATACCCCAGCGTTCGGGCTTTAAACCCTCGCCCCTCGGAGCGTTGTGATCTACACCTTCTGCCCTAGAGGGGCGAAGGTCGAAAGAAAAAGACCCACACACACCAGTTTAATCTGCAAACTAAGCAACATAGAGCGACTTGATAGAACCAGCATGTTGCCTGTCATGTGAGGAATCTAACGGTATCCAATTGTTATATTTCAGGTCAACGGGTGACCTTCCAGGTCAAGTGAATGACCCAAAATCGACCACAAAAAAATGCGATTTTGCTTGTCCGTCGTCATTATTTAAGTTATAAAAATAAAATGGTTTGGTTAGCGTAAAGTTCGACGTTGAATTAGCTATCTGACCATATATCGATTTGTATGTCAGGGTTAGTTAATAACCTCTTAGGTCACGGAAATTGTCACCATAGATGATAATTGCTATGGGCGATAAGCATTAGCAACCTTGACCCGATCACGTCTAGAATAGCGACAAGAAAACCTTAAAATTATAATTTGATAATTGCAAAGAAAAGGTCAGGTTCCTTGACCAGTTTTGTCTCAGAAATTCAAAAAATGTATGTATTTGTTCCTATCTGGTCGAAAGGGTAAAAATAAATATTTGTAATGGCGTCATTAGTTTCTTACACTTCGAGAGCCATCACTCAGTCAAAATTAGAGATATTGCTTTACTATTTTGTCTGAGTATTGTCCATACTCATTTCTCTCACATATACTTCAGTTTTTGAATATCTTTGAAATTTTTTAATTTGTAGTGATAAAAAAATGTGTCAAAACCCAAAATTTTGACAAACTGAGCCTACCATTTGAAAGAAAATGACCTTTTTCTATCCATGCATTTTTTGCAATTTTCTGCAAAACGCTGTTTTTCTTCGAATTTTTCTATATTTATTGTGTTTTCACTAACATGACGTCACTAAAACGCCATTATTTCCCAAATTTCTCAACCACTGGTAATGCAATTTTGACAGCATACGCATAATTGTTGTCAACTCGGCTACTGAAAATTTCAGCCAGATCGGCCGCATGTGTAAACAGTTCTGCAATAAAACTTCTGGAACCGTATGTGAAAGTGATGTTTATGTTTATGCAAATGATATTTGAGATGTTTCTGGCATGTTTAACAGTGTTTTAGAATGTTTGACGGAGAGTCGTTCAAGGCAATGGCAAATCTTAAAAAAAAAATGAGAGGGGAGTTTGTTGTGTTTATGCGAATGATGAGTCAAATTGAGTTGGTTGTCTTATGTCACTTTTAGTGTCATTATTTGTATGTGACTTTCTATTTTGGAAATTTGTTTACAGGCATTGAGTAAGAGTGCAGATAAAGACACTGGTATTATAAACAAATGGACTAGATCATTTGTGACACACTCGACATTGTGCTGTCTACATTGTCCTCATATTGCCGATACCCTATCAACATGGTGTCACAGGAGCGTCGTGCCACCGTCCGACTCCCCCTCTCCCCCTCCCCGACAGGTGACTGCCGTCTGACTCCCTCCCTCCCCCTCCCCGACAGGTGACTGGCGTACAGCGGGTCACCATCCGGCGCTCCAAGAACATTATGTTCGTCATCAACAAGCCGGAGGTGTTCAAGTCGCCCGCCTCCGACACGTACATCGTGTTCGGCGAGGCCAAGATCGAGGACTTGGGTCAGCAGGCGCAGGTGGCCGCCGCCGAGAAGTTCAAGACGCCCGAAGTGAACCCGGCCGCGGAGCCGACAGCGGCCGCTGCCGTGCCAGACGCTATTCAGGAGGAGTCGGATGAGGAGGGTGTCGACGAGACCGGAGTGGAGGAGAAGGATATCGAGCTCGTCATGCAACAAGCCAACGTCACCCGATCCAAAGCCATCAAGGCGCTGAAAAACAACAATAACGACATAGTAAACGCCATTATGGTGAGTGGAACGACCTTCGATTGACTCCCAAGTGTTGTGAAACGATTTTGGTTTGCTTAATGTGGAAGCTCAATGCTTTCGTTTAAACACTGAACTAGCCGGCGTTTTGTTAGTATGACTCGCATATATTTTCTCTAGAGTATCCTCATTATTTGTAATGTGATGCCAGCGTGTTTGAAATTGAAGCAGCCATTGACACTAATTACCGGGGCTGTCGTCGCTCCATAAAACTCGCCTAACGGCAATAGTCTCCGACGAATTTGTTTACAAATCTGTATGTACTGCCTTTTGTATTGCATTATTATTCTGACATTGTTTTTCTCTCATTTGTTTCAGGAACTAACAATGTAGCACTGTCGCTGGACCGCCAGCACATTCGAGATCGCCCCAGAAGTGCTTGCTTGTTATCTGAAATGCCGTGGTTTGTGTCGCCCTTTATTATTAATCCCTATTACCTCACTGTTTACCTTTTGCTCTTATCTAGACTGCATTCTCTCAAAACGTTTGTAAGTTTGCCTGCTCCCGTTTTAAGTGCTATGTTTTTCCAAAAAACGTCTACTCTTATGGATTGGCACTGAATGAATCTAGCATGATGTCCGGATTCGTCTGCCGTCCTACATTCTTTCTTCCGCACATTTTCTGGTCCCGGGTTTGTGTCTCCATAGGTTGACAGCGGCGAAGAGATGCTTGGCGGTCTGAACCCCCCACCTTTCAATTGGCGACGGTGGCCCCCCCCCCCCCAATCTGCCTTGGATCGCGTTTTTGTATGGTATGTTCTGAGCCCCTTGGGAATCATGGTCGTTAATACTTGTTTTCGGAAGGCGAAATGTGATTGTGCTTCATCAACGCCGATTGCCTCTGGCCCGGATCTTATGTCATTGTCACAAGGGCTAGTAGAAACCGAAAAAGGAAATTCGTGCTTGTCAACAATATGGCTAGGTTCCCAAGCAAGGATGTCGGTTCTTATAACATGTAAATGTCTGGGATAGCTGAAAGGTGGCAAGGAGGCGGCGGATGTTTTAAGGAATGATATTGGGTGTCTGCGTTTGCGCAATGTTTTCGGAATGACCAATGCCTCTTTTGGGGACGCAGAATCAGTTATCCAACGTTCATCGAAATAGTGTGGTTGTTTTCCGTCTCGGTTCGCCCTAGCTGTGACGTCAACCCGAAAATCACCGCCACAGGCAGCTGCGTCACACGTCACAGGCAGCTGCGTCACACGTCACTTACACGATCGCAGCATATGGCGCCTTGTGCATCATTGTTTGTTCTTGTGTAATAAGAAGTCTCAATAACTCGCGACAAAAGAAACTACGAATCTACACCTGAATGGCCTCATAAATAAAGATTTGAGAGGTTATACATTTTCATTAACTTTGATGACCCCTTGAGGTCAAACTAGGTCAGCTATCGAAAAAACAATAGCATATTCGCGAATATCTCTGCGAGATTGACCTATTACCTGATTTTGGGCCAAATCGGAATACGCCGCTGAATTCGTATACGAATACGACGCTAACTTTACGGACATACGGTAATACACCCTTTCTTAATGCGAATCGGAGTCTGTTCGGCTCAATTCGACATTTATCATTTAAAACGGTGGCAGACATACTGTTAGGCATATTAGCAGAGGTAGGCATCGTTACTCACAAATGTAGTTCCGTTACTCGTTACACCGTTACTCCTAAAAGTAGTTCCGTTACTCGTTACTCCGTTACTTTGAGAGAAATGTAACGGAAGTTACTTTAGCCGTTACTTTTAAGTGTAGCTTCGCCAGTGAAAAGCCACCTCCATCCCCTGTTTTGTTGGTGTTTCGAGCTTTTTTTCGGTATACTTGTATTTATCAAACCGATTGCACGAAACGATCAATACCTTACTAAAAACAATTTCGACACTTGTCTGAAATTTCAAACTTCTGCTTCATGACCATTGACCAGTAGCTAATGACCTGTTTCTCAAGGTCGTTTCAGACGCAACTGGCATCCCGTAGTACCGATGCTTGTAACTTGTGCACTTTCCAAATGTGTTTGTTGTTCAGGAACATATTAGCATATGTTAACAGCTTTAATTTATTGTTTCCACCGAGGTCATGACCTCGGTTTATCATTTCAGAGGTCAATCGAAGTCACTGACCTCCGATGACCTGATATGCCTTGTTTGGCCTCTGTGTAGTTTCTATGGCATTTTGTGACGCGGATTTAAAATTTGGCATCCATTTCATATAATAATATGCTCCAATAGGGTCATTTTCTTACACAGGTCAACAAAGGCACTGACCTTTAATGAACTAAGATGAGATTTGTTCGGTAAGATATCGGTGTTGTATCCTACTTCTATTTTCACATGGCTATTGGTGCCCGTCCTGTTCACACCGGCCCATTTTCTTAACACAAAATTAAGAGAGAACGGAGAAACGGATTGATTCATAAGATAACGGAAGTACTTTGGTCCGTTACCTGTTTTGAAAAGTAACGAGATCGTTACTCCGTCACTGAAAAAAGTAGTTCCGTTAGTAACGGAGTAACGAAAGTTGCCCACCACTGGGTATATATGCATCTCACATCGGCGTAACACACTGGCGACAAAGGGCATCACATATCGACAGTGCACGGTGCACTGTCGATTTGTAATGCCCTTAGCCGCGGGAGTGTCTTACGCCGATGTGAGATGCATATAGGTATGTCTAACAGTCATGTCTGCTGTCGGTTTTAATGAGATAAATGCCGAATTCAGCTGAACAGATGCCGACTCGCATTAAGAAAAGGTGTATTACCGTATTTCCGTAAAGTTAGCGTCGTATACGAATTCGGCGACGTGTTCCGATTTGGCTCAAAATCAGTTCATAGTTCAATCTCGCCGAGATATTTGCGAATATGCTATTGGTTTTTCGAAAGCTGACATGGTTAGTTTGACCTCAAGGGGTCATCAAAGTTAACGAAACTGTATAACCTCTCAAATCTTTATTTATCAACCGATCCGATCAAAACAAACATTATAGCGTGTCTTGGCGTCCCGACAAACCGCACCTCCGAGGACTTTGGTTTCAAGGTCATAGGTCACGGTCACTAGGTGATTTCGGAAAACGGTGTAACCCTCAAATCTTTATTGGTGCGGTTTGTGGGTTAAATACCGGATTTTCTCACATAAGCGGCCGACCCGGCCAGACCGCGACGCTGGTCAGAAGCTGATATCTTTGGAATCCCGCATCCGCATTGATCAAGCGGTTTTCGCCATCTGTAGCCCCATCAATGATTGTTTGTTGACGATTATGATTGTTGACATGTTTTTTTCTCCCGTGAGGGGTCAGCATGGCGCGTGACACGTGCCGCGTCAGGGGTGTAAGAAAATATTATCCTGCTATAGCTGAGAAACGGCTGGCCCAATTAAGCTGAAATTTGTTGTGTGGTTTGAGATCACACCATTGGCGAAGTTGCACAGGTCAAACTCTGGGTCGCACTGCACGTGCGCACGTGCACCTCTGTTTCGTCCACGAAATTACCTACAAAACATCGTTGCAATACCGGACCTATATCTCGGCAACCAAAAGTCGCAATGACACGGGTGAAACACAGATGTGTAGAGAAACGATATGCCAAGCGTATGTATTATGTGTTGATCAGCGGCGCGTGGTACGTGCAAAGTTACTGGCTATACAAGCGCAAGTTCATGGTTTATGACGTCTTCACAATTTAAATCAGTTCTCAGCACCTATGGCCTTCCATGTTATAATAGGTACTTTTTCTATGTTATAAAGTTATCTCTTTTCCGCGAAGCGGCGCGAAATTTTTACGGGTTTGCCTGATTAAGAAATATAGACGATTGGCCTCTGCAAGACACTGAATGAAATTGATTTGCCAAATTTGTATATGCGATTGCGAAACTTGCCACGAAATTGTCGAGTTTTTGACTGGATTTCAACTGCAGCAAGCGCAATTTTTACGATAAATTGTTATCTTTCCCCGCAAAATTGTAAACATCCCTAGTTTTCTATCAACATCATTGATTTCACGCTCAGTACAGGAACGCGTGGGGGGCATACTTGTATTTAATGCCCTCAAATTCCTGTGGGGGTGGGGATGCGCCCCGGATGCGTCCTGAATCCACCAGTGGTGTTGGCGA
>VOPJ01012981.1:0-15408 GCA_014673585.1 Semibalanus balanoides | reverse complement strand
AAATGTAGTATTCAGACTCTTCACAAAATCATCATCATGTCAGTATGTACCTATGTGCATTTATTTATTTAAATTAGCAGTTGCATTTGAGCTCTTGATTGCCAATAATTTAGTTTCACCATATTTCCGACGAAAAATATATACCAGTTATCTCTAGTAGGTAATAAGATTATTTTGTTCCCGGCCCCGGCCCCGGGGGCCTCCCTTGTTCATTTGCAATGGACTTATTCTACTGATTGGTCAGTGGATCTCACTGTTTTACCCGCGGACTTTGAATAATTATACTATAAATAGTAAAATCCTATAAATTCTGCCCCGATGGGTACAATTTAATTATATAAATAGTCGAAAGTCGATGCCATTCAGGAAGAACATCCAGCAGTATTTGTATATACCGTGCATCAATTCACATGCGTAGGCATCCACTATCATGGAGAAATAAAACTAAAAATAGCAGCGTATGTATTTCCGCGCTGGAAAAACACAACCAACAATATATGCCTGCTCTCGGCTGAATTAACGTGCCTGTATTCATAGGAAACCTTCAAAATGACCCTAGCTCAGTTGGCTGAGGTAATTTTTATGTGCGACTTTTGGTCGGGGCTACTCAAAGCAATTTTACCACCCCTGAACACGAGACCACCATGCGTGGGTTGGTGAGTCAACCGAGTCAACAACCGAGGCTTCAGCACTATTTGTATTATCGATTATACTGCCGAGGAAATGAATGGCCATGCAATGACCCATTTGGAAAAGCTTCATTGTTCAATGTTCAACTGTCCCTTAGCGGCATGTGTATTATTATCGGCATAGCTGCACCGTCAAACATAGCAAGATGGATCAATGGACCGCTTATATAGCACAGGGCCATGAGGCTGGAAGACAGGGGCGTAGGAACTCATTTGAAGTTGGGGGGGGAAAAAAACATTTTGAAGTCGATTTTTTCCATGCAACGTCCATAGGCGTAATGTTAAAATAAAAAAATGTTGGGGGGCAGTTGCCCCCCTGTCCCCCGGCTCCTACGCCTATGCTGGAAGATCGTAAGGTTCAGACTTGCGTGACCAACTAGCATCATGCTTACAAAATACCATGCATCATGCCATGTAGACAACTAGTATCATACCATATAGGGCATACGCAGGATACAAAATGTGCATAGATATTCAGAGAGAACAAATACACACTTCTAGACACAGCCGACCGATAACTGCCTTCACCAATGACACTTTGGTGACACTTTGCACACTTCTGCTTCGTAACAAAGACTAGCTGGTTCAGGGACGTAGCCAAGGGGGCATGGGGGGCATGACCCCCCCCCCCCATGACCATGATTACTTTACTAATTAATTAGAAGTAAGGAAAATCAGGCTGAAGTTGCACAGTACTTAGCGAAAATCCTTCAATGAATTCGCACAGTCCCACCCACTCGCAGCTGGCGCCGAGACTGCTTACATATTTCTCCTCGGAATATTGCAGACGCCAGAATTATTGCTCTCCGCGAGCCAATCACTTGTCGCGACTTGAGTACTTCCGCGAGGAGTATCTCATTATATATTTCATGCAAAAAGTAGTGATAATCCAGTGGCGAAACAGCAAAGTACTTGTAGTTGTATGATAAGTAACTTGAATTAATAATTATTTTGAAATAAAACCCAATGTAATACATCAGGATTTTAGCAGCCTTTTTGTATTTTCCTCTGGTTTGGTTCGCCGGGGGTCGGCCGGGAGGCAGGGCAGCGGTCCGGCGCGGCGGGCGGCTTCAGGCTTCAGGTTGGTTAAATTACAAAACTAGTAAGTATGACGTCATACCTCAAGGACATTTTTGCCGTCAGATGTGCAGGCGACTGGAGATAATAATTTTATATTTGCAGTCGCTTCTCCATGTTTTTTAATAATGGAAAATGCAGCAGGCTGCTTTCGGGTTGCGGATTTGTATTTACAGCCATCGGCTCGATTGTTTTAGTTATTATAAGAACGGCCCTCATATTCTGACCAAAAGGTCAGGGTAACTTTTATATATAGGACACCAACTAGGTCACTTTATTTATCTCTGAACGAGGCTCGACAAGACAAATACAAAGTTGTCTCATTGTAAGACCAAAAGTTTGACGGAATCTAGGTCTGGAAAACTCAACAATATAGACAAACAGTTTTAACGGGATAATAGAACAACGGGTTTAACAGTTGGGAATGTAACCAACAAATGAATTAGACGATGCATATTTTTGTTTTAATTGTTCTCTGTATTATAATATAACACTATTGTCTTGTATCAATAACTTCGTTTTCCATATATTAAATCTCTATTTATTTTATTAAATTCCAGCAAATATTTTGAAGCTTAGTCGAAATCGTACATATTTAAGTACCTTTTGTAGTATTTGGCAGTGGTTATCAAAACAACTAAGCTCTTCTACTAGCATTATAGATGATGCTGCAGTCGCCACATCCATGCTCCATTACAGTGGGCAATGGAAGTTCTGATATTTTTTAACCCCCAAGTCAATTTAACCTATTTGTGCCCAGAATATCAAAAAATGATCATTAGGAACGTTGTAGCCAAACCTCATAGCTATCTGGTCCAGAAGTCATATGTGAAATACGCGCCATAGGTTTTGAGCTAGCCTCGTCTGAAATTCATCGATTTAACATGGGAACCCTAGGTATAGAAGGTTTTTTATCGCCAAACACCCGAGTGCTGACAAATGTTACTGGAAAGGATTGAGTTATGGTCCCTTCGTGTCATCTTATTGAGGCCTTTCCGATTCGCCAAGGTTTGAAACCTTGTTGTAAGTATATTGCGTTGAAGCCAAGGCCATTGCCAAAGCTCAAATGCCCTCCCCCGGGCACGGCGAAGGTGACCGCGAACGTCAATATTGCAAGGGTTACCGAACCCGACATAATGTTGCATTGGATAAACTGCGCACAGCGGTAAAACTGCTCAATGTCACGACATACTACCGCTTACTACGTGCCCTTAGCTTCTGTACATGATGCAACGTTTCAGGCTGTGCATGTGTGGAATGAATTATGACCAAAGGCCGTTCTTATAAAACAAATGAGACACCGACTCGATTATTTGCATTTGTAATGGACTCAGGACTGGAAATTTATATGTTTGGGCATAATGGAGGATACATACATAGTATTAAGCTTTGCTGCTTTAAATATGAGGCGCTCTTTCGACGCTAAACATCTGCTGCGCCGAGTTCTAAGCACATTCTTTTAGAAAAAGTCGAGCCAACGGCTCGATTTTTTTATAAGAACAGCCTCAAGTCTGAGCATGCCCAAAGTTGTTGGCGTTTATATTAAATAGCGTTAGCGTTTATATTAAATATACGTATTTGCCAAGAGGCGAGAAACACCGCAACTCGGTCTGCTGGTCCAGGAGCGTCTGTCTTTCTCTGCAGCCATTACATTTTCAGGACTATGTGTTTAACTTATGCGTAGGAATAAATTAATAATCTTAGCAAGATATCTTCGGCGTCAATGCAATGCAGCATATATCTTACCGAATTCATTTTACTCATCGAGGACGTTTTGGCGACAAGAATCACCACGCAGTGCATACATTGCTGGTTCCAAAACTCAGCTGTTTCAAGATTTTGTCGGATTCTCTGATTAAGCATTATAATTATTGTTGCATTTCGTTTGCGCATGTTCATGACAAGCCATAATTGAGCAAAACGAAGATGTATGGGTTAGTTTTAACTTAACCCTGTCCAGTTCCAATGCTTCGATAATAGGGCACTCAAGAAAAACGGTCAGATAATCGGTACGTAACGACTACAAAATAAGTTCTGTGTCTTTCATATGGATGATTAGTAAAGACAATGTGCCCTACTTATATAGTCATTGTGGAACTGTTGGATAAACTGGGTCTATACATAGAACATTATTTTTTATCTGAATCATAGACATATAACATGACAAAATTGTTTGAGATGGCGAGAGCTACTTCTACGTCAATAAAGCTGAATGTTTGGAGCATCAGTAAACGAGATTATGGGCGCTCCTTTTAGGCGTCTGCAGGTTCTCAATAATGAGAAGTGAGACGTTCCTCAGAGACGCTT
Source organism: Semibalanus balanoides (assembly GCA_014673585.1). Taxonomy (NCBI): domain Eukaryota; kingdom Metazoa; phylum Arthropoda; class Thecostraca; order Balanomorpha; family Balanidae; genus Semibalanus; species Semibalanus balanoides. The sequence goes on along the minus strand of VOPJ01012981.1, from coordinate 11,335 downwards.
GGGTGAGAATGCCCAATCATTTCATATGATAAGTTTAACTATTAATCATATGAGTAGCTTGGGTCGTCTAATAATCGAAATAATTAGGCCGCAGCGGGAATTGAACACGGTACTCCCGAACCTAAAGCGAGTATGTTACCACTGAGCTACTGAACACTGAATGTGAGACAACCGTATTTAAATATGATTGTAGAGCAGACTTATCCATCCGCACATGAGAAGTGTGTGGTTATTCAATGGAAAAATATAAATCATGTTGAGCCGCTCTTCCTCAAGTAAAGAGTATGCATAATTTTGAGTTGCGTGCGGCTTATCAATGCTGCGTTGCGACTTGTCACTTGTGAGTCTCTCCTCATCAAACAAAATGCCTATTTCTCAGCGTTTATTTTTAGGACCCGCAAAGTCTTCAAGGGGGAAGGATGAAGCGGTGACAGTGCTTCAAACGAGTGGTTTGAGTTAAACTCCTAAAACCGTTTTGTCAGTGTGGATATGCGCTCTGAGCTCTGGACAATGAGCTCTGGACATTTGGCGATAATACGAAGATCCAGTCTTTACGGCTTCTTCCTAACTACCTTAAGTATATAAGGAGTTACATAGGTTAACAGTGATGGAAAAAGTCAAAATAAGTTTATGTTAATAATATATTATATATATGATAATTTGTCACGGCAGATGCGGTTTCAGGGACTAGACAAGAGGAGGTTTTCAAGAAGTATAAAACGCTTGGCTGGTAGTCAATACAGATAATGAAGAGGCATTTATAGTTATGAAGATGCTAAAGACAGTTTATCCTTTGCACAACAATGCCAGCAAATTGTTCCGTCTCCGCTGGTCCATTCAAAGTTCCATGTTCAAGCTCATCTACACAAAAAAAACTGTTGGTGCTAGTGTATTTATATTGTCATTTTCAGAATCCATGGACAATTTTGAGTCCATGTTTGCAAACATGTTTTGCATCGAGTTGATAGTCACAAAAATGAATTAATTATGTCCGCCTATATCCCGCCACCCGCCCATTGTGCAGTGGTTTGAGTTAAAACTTCTAAAACTGTTTTGTCAGTGTAATTCAGTTCTGCAAACTTCTCTAGTTGCTGAGATATTCCAAAGGCGCCAGTATCAGTATGGAACCACCCAATTATTGAAAGGCGCCAGAGAGGCTTTCGATACTAGAAGCATTGACCTAACGTTTACGTTTACACCACTAGCAATAGCGTTGACGCTGGCCAATATAAAACAGGTCGTGTGCGCTGAGAGCAGCTGCCGAACAGAGCCTCGGTTTTCATTTGAAATCGTTCGCATTGGAAGTTTATTATCTTAGGTGCACCATTCTAGACAGCATCTACTTTCACCTGCTTATAGTGGCGATCGCCTTACAATATTGCATCAGAGCCTGAGAGAACAAGCCAATGGGCGTTTGCTAAACGTGTAAAGCGTACTCAAAAGCGAGTCAGCAATGTGTTACAACACTGCAAAGTGAATTGTAGACAATGCCTGTGCCTTGCTGTGATGAAGGCATGCTCTTTACTTTAGAGTGTGTGGATGCATGATGTGCCTCGCCAGATTATATGATCATTTATCTGACGAATAAGGTCACATTTAAGTTGTACAGAACAGGATCCCGTTCGTTATTGTATTCTCTGGAGACAGTTAACATTAACGGTACACAGCTCACGTGACATGGAAAGATCAGTCTGATGAGCGATTATGTCTTGTAGCTCGATGAAATCGGCTTTTACTGTTCATTAATGTCATGGCATCACCTGTTACAGTTAGCGAGCCATGGACATCACGTTCAAACGCGACTGAAAGGTTAGATTTGGGATAACGACGAACAATTCGTGGCGGATGCCACAACAAAAGACAGCGCGACTAGGGTATTTGAGTAGACGTCTGTCTTGTAAGGCTGATCTCTAAAGCAGCTTAATGGAAAACGTCCTACACCAAAGTGAAGCCTTTTCACGATATCAAGAAATCTACTTCGTAGGGCTGTCATCTATTAGAGGATGGTTGACACATCCACTCGTTAACCCGTTAACACAATGATGTTCTGTTGCGCTACAATCGCCCACTAACCCGTGGGTTTGGCTGCTCCTGGTGGCGATGACCGGTAACAGGTGACCTTGGCCGGGTTCAAGGTCAGTTGAAGCGCAGCGGGGTATCCCTGTGAAGGGCTGGGCATTTTTTGGTCCGGTGCTTTGCTGGGCGGACTGTGATCAAGGTTAAGGTGAATGCGTCATGTGGAATAGTTCACCATGCCACATGTTTCGTGATTTGTCATTTAGAGATGTGAAGCCTCCTTAGTCTAGCGAAGATACAAAATGGGGTAAAGTACATTTATGATAAGCGATTAACTGATCTGCTTTGACATGTGGACCCGACCAAATGAAAAGTTATTTATATTCGATGTTCTTTTGCTATTCAGACGTTTCTTTCTTCATGTTTCATCTGTAGGTATATCCTAGGTGATGTTCTTGAAAAAAAAAACTGACAACAAAAGCCACTGACCAATCAGCGAAGACATCTTCAATCCCTGATTGGTTGTCGCTCTGGATCACACTGCAAGCATTTCCCAAGAAACACCACCTTGCATCATCCTCTTAGTATTGTGTCGCTTGGTTCATCACAAGACACGCCCTCTTCAACTGAAACACCATCGAACCCCTGAAGCACCTCGGTGACCTGAGCCAATGAAAAACCCAGACTGCTAACTTGCGATCAATCAATGTACGGTCACAAGCTAGTTTCCCACAAGTTCTCGGCAGTCCCGCTTTCATGAAATTCGCCAGCACGTGCCAAGGTGACGTCAGCTGGTGGCAAACAGCTGATTATTGTGGGTGGAATTGGTACAGCTGGGCACGAACCATGGGTGGAGCTTTTCAGAAAAAGTTGGTGGGGCAAAACATCACATGGCTTGGTTGTTTTGCATGGCTGAAGTGGCAAATTATCATTTTTGATTTTAATGTCAGGAAACGTTCAAATCTGACATAAGTTGGTGGGGCATAGCAGAGTGTTGGTGGGGCATTGGCCCCACCATTTGTATCGGAAACTCCACCCGTGGCTCGAACTATGCTTGTCCATACACCATTCCACGTGCCAGGGTAAATGCCATTCACGTGTAATCACACATACCACGTGTCAAACCGTGTCAGCCCGTGTACCTCTGCTCGTACCACCTATATCGGGCTGAATATACCCTCCATATGCCGTACGTGTCATGCATTGTGCCCTCCACGTGCCATAAGTTGCGCCATCATGTGCCACAAATAACCTTACACGTGCTCCGCAAGTGCTGATAACCGTGTCATCCCAGACGTACTACCAATAAACTACACGTGTCACCACACGTCCGCGCGTACCACCACACGTCCACACGCGCCACCTCACGTCCGCACGTGCCACCTCACGTCCGCACGCGCCACCTTCACGTCCGCACGTGCCACGACACGTCCGCACGTGCCACGACGCGTGCCCTCGGCATGCCTTCCACCTGCCTTCCTCATGTCCGTCCCGCCCAACAACCCCTCCCCTTCCCCCGGCTGTTTATCACCCGTGTTTTCCCGGCGGCGGGTCCCCTGGAAAGTCGGCGTCCGCCTCCAGCGGCGCTCGCGGATCCGCCGTGCGGAACCAGCACCGGACTTCCCGCTCACTTGGCGGCCAGCTGGCGCCGTGACGTCACTCACGGGCGCGCTGTGACGTCATCGGTCGGCACAGAAAACGGCGCCGGCGCCGACGCAGGAGCCAGTGACGGCTGAGGGACCGTGAGGGTTGTGCCAAGCGAGCGCGCTGCGAGGAAAGAGACGGAGCGCCAGTGGAACGGGACGGCAGGACGCGGGACTGGTCCGAGTCCGAGAACATGGCGGCGATGAAGGCGTTTGTGGTGAGTGCGGCAGAGCCCGTGGTTGTTGTAACGTGTTTGTGTTTGTGTTGATGTGTTTGCTGTGGGTATGTTCCAGTGGTGTGGCTAGCCTCCTTCAAGCTGCTCCGACTTGCTCCAGTTCTGTTCTTTTACGCCACAGGCAGTTGCAAGTTGGAGCGACTTAGAGGAGATGCGTCCATAACGGTATATTGCAGTTGTAATTTAGGCTTCGATTTGCATAGAGTGCGTGCCTACATAGAGTTCAAATTCGTTTTGTGGGACTAAGAGACGGAAAGAGAAGAAGCCAAATGACTAAAGTGACCAGAAATGAAAAAGGCGCAACTTGGCCACGTACGATTTAGGTTCTTTGATGCGGTATATTTAAGTCCTCTTCTCTAACCATCTACCTTTGGTGCGAAATCGTCTTATAACAGCTAAGTTCAGTCATATTGGCATAGGTTGCACTATTGTTGACGATTGAGGAACAAACTGCCCCTCTTCGGCACAAGCTCAATCCAGCAAGTCATCTGTTCGTGAGTGGCTTGACCAGATCCGTGCTCCTACCAAGAGTATTCCGTCTGTACCGGCTGACCTTGGCCTTGACTGTAGCGGACCAGCTTCCTAGAGCTGTGGGTCGTCCGGACCGGACCAGACCCCCCACCCCTCTCCCCCTCAGACTAGCTGAATCTCGAGGCAGGGGCGTGCCCAGCCAGCAAGCAAGATAGGGTTGATAGTGGTGCTATTGTCCTGGCCTGTCGTGCAGTTCCCAACGCACCGGGAGCCAGGCTGCGTGGCGACGCCAGTCGCGGGGGTGTTGCCATGGCAACCAGCTAGTGCGTCGTCTGTTGCAGTCTCTTTGGAGATTTGTTGATAAGGTACGCACACGTTTATTATCGCGTATTAGCAGTGCTAAGATACTCAATTTATTCACTGAGTGCTTCTTTGCCTGCATTTCGTATCAAATATATGCTAGGTGGTAATTAGAGAGTAATTAGAGGTGCAAAATTCCTATGTCTTGGGTCACAGCCTATTCACGGTCACGCCCACAGAATGAGCTGGCATTCCACAGCTTTAGTCACGGCGCAGCAATGCCCTATGGCGCTGGTCTGGCCAATCACCGGTCAGTCACGGCCGTGACCAGTTCTGGTCCCAGCGCTGGGACGCTGGGACCAGAGTTTTGCAACTTGAATGGTGATAAAACTCAAATAATGAACATCATGGCTGGTGCTAAAGCATCTGAAAATATATATGCTGTAAACTCGAATGAATCTGCTTCTCAAAATAATATTGACAGCTCCGCAAGCTGCCGCGAGTTTGCCGTGACTATGTTGCATCAGGCATCATTGACATGCTTGTTAGCCCAGCATGATACAACGATGCCCGATACTGAGTACGGTCATATTTCCCTGAGTATTCTCAAGGAGAGAGTCAATGAGATTGGCGATGGCCTAAGACGAAACGGTTTTAAGGATATAACAGCCATGTATGATAGCGGTACCCAACCCTGTTGTGTAGTGTATAGGGGTGGGCTATTGTGTGTGGTTGGTAGGTTGAAAGGCTCAACAGTGAAGTGCTTGTTTTCGTGTAACTCCAAAATCGTGTGTGGCTGATTGAAAGTGAAAACGCACTAGCGGGTTAGTGTGCGTGTGTGTGGGTTTTTAGCTCGCCTGCCTCCGATAACATCGCTTCGTTCTTGCTCATATGGACAGCAGTATGTAGTGTTAATCTACGTTTTATTTGTTGTCCGTGTGAGTGTATTCAATGTGAGTGACCTACTCTTTCAGTGCGTATGGATATAGTGACTCTAGCCTTGTACCGTAACAGCCCCATGTCATGTGTGTGCCCCCGAAGGGCCCATCCGAGATCACTTACAGTCCACAGTAACCAGCCAAATGAGGTGGTCCAGGACCAGTAACACAGCTGCAACAGAAACGCCCAAAAACGCCCAGAAAAACGCCCAAAAACGGACCGCACCTTTCCTGCACGGCATCTGATCCTCACGTGCAGATCTACCCCCTCCCTCCTCTCATGAGCACGCCCTAGCATAGAGTGTGGGCGCACTCATGCCAGGCGCCGTTAACCATGCGCGGCATGTCGCCAGCCATACCAGACATCGCCAGACGTGACTGGCCGTGTTTTGTTCTGGTTCAGCGGTCGGCCCCGTCCCGTTCAGTGGTCGGCCCCGTCCAGTGAGCGGTACGCCGACTGCCATGGCTGTTACTCATCCGAGTGGTGCGGGGGTCAGCGTAGAGGACGATTCCTGACGGTGAATGTGCTCCGTCAGCGTATGTGAATCTGTATGAAAGGTCAGAAGGTCAAAGATTCGAAAGGTCAAAGATTCACCGAAAGGTCAAATACCGAAAGGTCAAAGATTCACGTCTCAATTATATCACGGGATCCCGTGGAATCCGAGATCTGTCGCCGAATGGTATCGAAAGATCCACTGGGACCCAAGATCCAGCGAAACATTCTACGTGGCCCGTGTGACCTGGTGGCATGTTAACGCTCGTCATATTTGGCTCATACATCATACATATTTGGCAACATCAGTGAATGTGCTCCGTCGTGACAGTGCTTATCAGGGTGGTCACTAGATACAGGCGGGCCGGCGGCATGCATAGGTGATGTCACTAGTTAGGCGTTACATAGGTATAGTGGATGTCACTAGTTAGGCGTAACATAGGTATAGTGGATGTCACTAGTTAGGCGTTACATAGGTATAGTGGATGTCACTAGTAGCGTTAACATAGGTATAGAATGGATGCACTAGTTAGGCGTTACATAGGTATAGTGGATGTCACTAGTTAGGCGTTACATAGGTATAGTGGATGTCGCTAGATTGGCGTTACACTGTCCATAGCGGCACTGAGGCATGAGAGGAGCCAAAATGTGCAAGCAAGTCGGTTTGGGGGTAAATCTCAAAAGCATTAATCAAAATTATGGAAACTCGTCGAACTTTCATTTTTCATGGATTAATTACTGATTAGATTTAAAAAATGTTGTTGTAAAGGTCGCTAATTCTGCATTTAAAGTAAGGAAGTTTTGGTATATACCTATCATTGACTTGATGTTCTAGGCGGAGGGATCGGGAACCATGAACTGTTTGCCCCCTAAGTCCTCCCTTGGATCCACCAGTGCCTTGATGTCCCCACACAGTGCCGCTCTTTATTCAGTGTTTTATGACGTCTGATTGCACTGCTGAGGTGCTAAGACTAGACGCATGTTACGTCATAGGTTCAGCTATAACGATATCGCGCCGTTGGGAAGGTATCTGGTTCCAAACAACTGTCAACCAGGGTCTATGTTAGTGAGACTCTGCTCACGGTCTTTGCTCATGTTGATAGGGTTTGTAGAACACTGCGACATTTTATTTTATTTAATTAACTTTGTAGTCGTTTAATAACATTTGCAGAAAGGCCTTCGGTCAACGTTCAAGGTCAAAGTTCAATGGCAAGTAGAACTAGATTGCTGCCTGGAGGCCATCATTCAACGACACATGTGTATTTCATTATATAATTATTGTGCACCCTTGCTTAGCAAAACAGACACGCTAAAGCACGCTGGTATCAAGCAAATTGGAGGACTCAGGACTGATGCTGTAACTTGCAGTGACGTCACACGGCCGCTCCGTGCCAGAGAGACCCGATCTTGGGCAGTTGCTAAACAAAGTCGGGCGTGATTAGTGATCTGGACGCTCGAGGTCTGCCATGTTGCTATGAGTCTGGACAACTGTCCTGCATAAGCAGTCTGCACAGCTCGTCATACGTATTACGCCGTAGCAAGAGCTATTGTTTTCCCAAATGCATATCGTCAGCATGTCGAATACTCTCCGAATGAACAAATAAGTGCTTCATAAACGCCTCACAAATACTCATGTGAAATCATTTTATCATTAAACAAAACAAAAAAAGGAATGCAATATTGTATTATGCCGCTCGTAAAAACAGGACTTGCACGTCTCAGAAATGTATCACATCATTACAAACACGTCTTACAATTCAGCCTCGTACACCGTGACTGGGTGTTTTAGAGCCTCGTACACCGTGACGGGGTGTTTTAAGACACCGTTGCACGGAACACGTACCAAAGTTTACTGCTCCACGCTGCACAGTTTCAAGTTTACAGTTACTTTGTCGTGTCGGGATTGTAGTGACCGCCGGTTCTACCGACTAAAGGCACGCTTCACGGCACGATTAATTCGGTGCTGCCAGGGTGCAGAAATGTCACGGTTGCCAGGGCGCAGAAATGTCGGGGTTGCCAGGCACAGCAATGACGTGAGGTAGCCCGTGAGTTCTTGGAACTGGGCTCTGTCGGCTGCCATGCAGTGGCGACGTTTCAGTGCCGAGTTATGTCGCGTTAAATTAATGGCTCGCCGACTCGCTGCGCTTTTGCAAAGCATTGTTGTGCCACACAATGTTGTGCCACACAATGTTGCATTTGTTTTCCGTCTGTTGGCAGGTAGATGGCACTGGGTTATTGTGTAGGGTTTGACTGATTGCGTTACATGTCAAATTGTTTCAAATAAATTTATGCTTGAAAAGTATGTATTCGTGTATCATTCAGTGGCACGTTTTGCTAAAATGCGTTATGTCAAATTTCATATTCAACCAAATTGCACTTTAAATTGCTGAGATCCTATACTTCAGTCGCTATAAATTATTGTAGCTCTGGTCGATATATATATTATTTCGATATATGTACCTATGCTTAAATCATGGCTTATATACAGACGGCATAATGCTACTTTTGGAGCATAGTGTGCGTTCGAAATCGGTGTTTGGTCTAGGTGTAATCATCTCAACTGACAGTGTATACCTACTGTATGCTTTTATGAAACCGGATATACCTCGGTGTATATTGTTTTCAAACGCCATTTAAGTCCGACAACAACGTTACAATTACGCTCACTCCCCAAACAAACAACTGAAGCGAACCCTGACCAAATCCGGGTCACTTACCGCCTACACTCCTTGGCGTGGGGCCACCCAACAAAGGAAGAAACAATCGGCCGTCTCCGGCTCCGGTCTACATACCTCCTGCACTCCGCGACACAGGGCCACCCAACCGAAGAAGAAACAATAACCGCCTCCGGATCCGGGCCCGGGACGTCTGTTTTTCCAAACGGAAAGCCCCAATGAAATCCCGGACCTTGATTGTTAGCGTGAAAGGCGTCAGTCTCGTCGCGCGCTGCAATTATGACGCATCCTGTTGAGGAGCGATTTCGCAGCCGTCAAGGAGGAGATGTCGCGGTCGCAGCGGCGGTGAAGGTTTTGTCGCAGCTGTGAGCTTCCTGTGGTTGACGGGTGACAGCGAGGACTGGTTGACATTTGGGCCTGTGACGTCACTCATCGGAGACGGGTGTGCCGGCTGGTGAGTCGGACACCGCAGACCACCAGAACTGCGCGACGCTGGAGAACATCGTGTAGACGGTGCTCAGTGGTCAGGGGCGATAAGGGTGAGCAGACCACAGGCGTGGGGTGAGTCAGCGCCCTTAGTGGTCTGCGGGTAAAAATGCGTGGTGCAAATATAGCTACACCAGTATAGAGCTTCGATGACCGTATGTGTGATTGTGAAACAAATTGCCTTAGAAATCGATTAATGACGTTCGAAGGATTGTCCAAGGTTATTTTAACTGAATACTTAACTTTATATAAAGGGGAAAAACGGTATCTGTAACGCTATCAGATGCACGTCTTGCATGAGTGAAATACATGTGTTTCCCTTAAAGGGATTATACGGGTTTTTCCCAGAATAATTGAGTTACATAGTAAAACGTACTTATCAAGTGTGAGAAGGCCCACGGTTACACATTTTTTCTTGAAAATGCATTTCTTTCTTACGTAAGGACGTTTCAAAGTGCCGGTGATGGCCCACCGCGTACTTTTTGCAGTCTTGCTGAAGGTGATAGACAGCCGTCTCTGCCTACGCCCGAACCACCCGGAACCAATGATAAGATATTAAAAAAGTCTCGTGGACAGTAATCCCGATCAAATACTCCGTTATCAGATACAAGTCTTGAAAAAGTCAAAAGTTTTAAACGCTGATAATTGCTGAAAATATGGATTAAATGAGCAACGAGGCACGTTTCATATGTCTTAAAGCGTGTTTTTAAGCACATACAGACTGCCAAAAGAGATGCATTTTTTCCTTTCGGAGACGGAGAACCGCGTATAATCCCTTTAAATATGACGATGAAAGATCATTGACACGATCTATGCAATCATCGCTATTCAAGGGTAGTATTCAAGTATTCAAGGGTAGTCAAGACTCAAATTTCTTTAAGTGGCCGCAACCAAAAGAAGCACATAACAAAATGACCCCAGCAAGCTGAGCTAGGGGAATTTTAAAGGTTCCCTATGCATAAAGCCATGTAAATCCAGCCGTGGGCAGACATAAATTGTTGGCTGTGTTTGTCCAGTGCGGAAATACAGGCGCTGCATTTTTAGTTATATTTATCCATGATGAAGGATGCCTACGCATAAAAGCACGTGAATTGATCCACGATATATACAAAAACTGCTGCTGCATGTTCATGCTGAATGGCACAGATTTTCTACTATTTATAGTATAATTCTTCAAAGTCCGCTGGTAAAACAGTAAGATCCACGGACCAAACAGAAGGATCATTCTATTGACAAGGCACAAGGGTGCCCCCGGGTCCGGGCCGGCGAACAAAATCATCTTACTACTAGATAACTGGTACCTACCTATTTATTTGTCGTCGGAAATATCGATGAAACTAAATTATTCGTAATCAAGATCTGAAATGCAACTGCTAATTTGACAAATGTAAATGCTCATACCCACATACTGACGTGATGATGACTAAGTGAAGACTACATCTGATGTGTTTTTGACAATCGGTATTTATAAGGACATGATCACTTAGTACATTGTCCCGGGAATGACACAGTAATTATATTGACTGGCATTTCCCCCCCCCCCCCACCCCCAAGAACTTCATGTGAACAAAAAAATTGTCCCCGACCTTATCCATAAAGAAACAACACTAAAGATGCAAAAATATACCTAAAACAGGAACCGGCATCGCCACCGCCACCGCTCATAAATGAGTAGGACCGGCATCAAGCCCGGCCACATGTGGCTGCACCCTCCAGACCCGGCAACCAGCAATCAGCATATCTACTTCATTATTATACAATACAAATATATTTTAACCCCGAACATGTGTTGCGCCCCGCAATGAGACCGGCAAGCCTAAGTTCAGACACAGCTTCAGGCCCGCCGGGCCTGAATTTGGGCCCGGCGCCGGCTCCGTGGTCCTTTAACTTGCATCTCTACACAACACTTAACCATCCCTGAAAAAATGTATCACTCTAATGATCTCCAATCCGGGCCTTAAGCTTCGTGGTCCTTAAACTTGCATCTCTACACAACACTTAACCATCCCTGAAAATATGTATCACTCTAACGATCTCCAAAACCTCCCCAACCACGTGCAACCACGTGCTACCCAAC
>VOPJ01012980.1:0-15409 GCA_014673585.1 Semibalanus balanoides | reverse complement strand
CTAACTGCAGTGCAATGCGGACATCGGTTGGAACGCGGACACGGAGTTGGAACGCAGGGTGCAATGCCGAGATCAGATTTAGCGACAATCTGGGTGAGCTCGTGAGTGCACGCGCACGACTCGCAGCCGAGCGGCGCCAACGGCGAGCTGCGGTCAGATCTAGGCCGTACCTCCGTCGAGGATCGACAGATCATAGGCAGATCGCGTGCAGATCGTGGGAACACCGGGGACGGATCACGGCCGGCGACGACGGGCAGATCGTGGGAACGATGCGTGCAGACCTGCACATCTCCGGTTCATCTCACTCGCACCGACCGCGCTGACATGAACGCGACGACCGATCTGGACCGATCCCACCGCCGCCGCCCCGGTGGAACAAACGAGCCCCGACCTACCTGGGCTCCGCGGGTGCACGAACCTGCGATCCAGCGATCCGGCGAAGCCCGATCGAAGCCGATAGGGCGGAAATTCCGGACCGGGGTGAAACGACCAAAACAAGCGCCTAATTGAGCCGTCCACGGGCACCGCTCGACGCGAACGGTCCAGGCGAGCGGTCGAGGGGAGCGGTCGAGTGCGACGGCTCGCATTATCACCGCTTTGTTAAACAGCCCAGACGCCGTGCGATTGGCAGCTGTCTTGAGCAAACAGACAGCTGTGGGGAAGTTGTGATGAGTGGCGATGCGGGCTGTTTGTTAGTCCCCGAGTGGGGGACGCTCGGGAACGCGGCCGATGGGCGAACTATCAACACGAGATCGTCATGGAGCATGGAATAGATCGCCGGGGTGATTTCATTTTAGGTGTAATTAAAAAGATCCGTGCGGGGATAAGAGGTGGTTTGCCCATGTTATCGTTAATGATAGCCATAGACGAACGGTGCTTGATGAACGGCGTGCCTGAGCGAGCGTAACTCATCCAGATTGTGGATTGTTTGCTGTAATCGTCTAAAAACGGAAGGCCACAAAATAAAGGGGAAATAATAATAAAAAATGTCAACACTCATTTAGTTCCAAAAATGACGTGCCTTGTCATGATTCAACAGCAATCAATATTGTTACGCCTGCTATTGACAACAATAGAACAAAGCAAGCTTTGATTGACAGTCACCTGCATAATAAACAACACAATTGATCTGAATCTCTATCAGCGCTCCACTGGGTTTGATAACAACCAATGCCCAGGCACGTAGCATTTGTATCGAGGAGGAATGCCAGTAGTAGAATCAAATTTCGCTTCTCAGCCAAATGCTGTTGACCGGGGGGAGGGGGGGGGGGTCGAGTCGTCAGCAGAATCGCATTTTGCATAGTGTAAATTGGTTTGTTCATGAGGCCAAAGCCCCGTCGTCCCCCCTGGCTATGCACGGCAGCGTCCCTGCCGTGCTGCCACTCGCTTGTTGATAGACAGTTCGTGGTCTCTCATTTTCTGACACGCTGGCTTTTCTCGGCTGACGAAAGTCTGTGTTTTCTGCCACGCCGCCGTCTTGTGAATTTGATGACAGGTCAGGTGACATGACAGGACATAGGTCATGACAGGACAGGTGAATTTGAAGGTTGTCTACTGTCAATAGGTGTCATTGTTTGTCATTTGTTGACAGGCTGCTGCTTGCGTTTTGTGACCGATCGTTGTTCCATTTCCTGACACAGGTTTCTGTCTACCATTTGTTGACAGACTGCTCTCTCCTTTTGTTGACAGGCTGTCACCGGTGGACGGACCGTGGCCGTCACACCACTTCCGGCTAAGGGCCGCCCAGCGCCGCGGTAGTGTCTCAGCCAGCGTCAACTGTCCCTCGCACGCCACCGTGCCGCGACTCTCGACCTCAGAGATCCTCCCTCCCAGGGCAGACCCGCGCCGGCAGAAACTCCTCCCCCCGAGGACCCGCACCGGCCGAAACTCTCCCCTGAGACCGAGGACGTGACTTCCTGGAGTCAGCAGCCACGTGCGGCTGCCGTCGCGATCCGGTGTCCCCAGGGGCGGAACGTGCACAGCGTGAAATTGTCAGCACGTGGGGACGTGAAGACGTGAGGACCTGGGAACGTGAAGACGTGAGGACCTGGGGACGTGAAGACGTGAGGACCTGGGGACGTGAAGACGTGAGGACCTGGGGACGTGAGACGTGAGGACCTGGGGACGTGAAGACGTGAGGACCTGGGGACGTGAGACGTGAGGACCTGGGGACGTGAGACGTGAGACGTGAGGACCTGGGGACGTGAGACGCGAGGACCTGGGGACGTGAGACGTGAGGACCTGGGGACGTGAGACGTGAGGACCTGGGGACGTGAGACGTGGAGACGTGAAGGACGTGAAGGACTCAGGACTGAAGTCGGGTCAGTGTCAGTGCGGACACGGCGCTCCTTCCACCCATCACTGGGAGAGAGGAGACAGGCAGTGACTCAGTGACTGCGTGACTGCGCTCGCGTGAGCGCGTCTGCGTGAGTAGCAGTGCGTGAGTGGCAGCGCGTCGTGTCGTTGCTTGTGTGCCAGTGCGTGTGTGACAGAGTGCGGCGTGACCGTCTGAGCGATCGGTTCGGGTGAGCAAGTCACCAGAATGACCGGTGCGTGGTGCACGCCGCTGCCGCCGCTTCTGCTGCTGCTGCTGCTGATGATGACTGCCGCCGTCTCGGCCGACCTAGATGTTGCCAGTAAGTACCGGGCCGCAGCAGTGCGCGTGTGGGAAGGGCTGGGCAGAGGTGACGGGGGGATAAGACAGACGGAGCACAAGGGCACAGGAACTGTCGCGGTGCACCGCACTGACGGTGCGTACCGCAAAAATGCTCCGCTGGCGACCACCGTCGTAACTCGTAACCGATACGGTCGTAACCGATACGGTTGTAACTCGTCAGCACTGGTCTTATCTCTCTTGCGGAGAGCCAGCTCAGGTGTGCGACCCACCTCTGACCGCACACCGACCGCCAGCCTCCGACCGGCCTCCGACCGCGATCTGACCGGCCTCCGACCGGCCTTTGACCGGTCTCCGACTGCGGGACGACCGATCTCCGACCGACCTCCGACCGCGGTCTGACCGACCTTCGACCGGTCTCCGATAGCGAGACACCGTGTGACGACTGCGTTATAACCGATGAAAGGGACGATAAATCGTTTCTCACGCACTAGGCACGGACCACAAAGACACCGACATCAAATGTATATAATCCAAAAATAATTTCCTCTCGCAATTAGCTCTTATCTCTCTAGTCAGGGACGATGATTTTGTCGCCCGATATTTGTGTGAGGCGCGGATGACGTGTGTTTGAGCAGCGCCGTCCGGTCGCCGTCTGTACAGTGTCCAGCGCGTCCCCAGGCTGTTATTTGGGCGGGGCGACTGAGGGTCAGCGATAAATTGTCGGTAACTGGCCGTAATAGCGCCGTCGGCTGAGTGTCGACCACGGGCAGGGTGTGATTTTCCCCGGCCGAGGCGGTTAATATGTTAAAGAGGCGCGGCGGCTGCGGTGTGGTGGAGGCACGGCGAGGATCGGCGACAAAAACGACGGAGGAGGACGAGCAGTGGCGCGCCGCCGGTCGTCGCTCGTTATGATCAGGGTCGTTCGGAAGAACTTCGCAGCGGGCGGTGTGACCCGCGGTCCTGCTCATTCTTAGTGTCCCGTAAGCGCCACTCCTCATCTCATACCTCGGAGCTGGACTTACTGACGACATTGGGGGCAATCGATTGGTAATCCTTTGGATTACGAGTGTGCAAGCTGCGTCTAGCAATGCAAGACTTGCAGTGCCATGGTTAACTAAGTCGGCTTATTACGTCTTGTGATGCCACTTTTCTTTAGAAACACTGGGTATTTCCGGAACACTTCAATCCTTTATGATAATCCGCCCGTCCTCTGAATACAGGGAGCTCAGCACGTATTCTGCAGAGCAGTTCGCACCGCATTCCACAACGATAATCACCCCCAAACATGCACAGCTAGCCCGCGGCCAGCGCCATCCCCCTCCCCTCCCTACACAGCAGACCCCCTGGAGCCATAAGAGCGGACATCAGGCTTCGCAGGAGCGGCCACGATGTGCGCCGGGATTTCGGTTTATGAGGCAGATGAGAGCGCGCGTTGAGCGAACGGCGAGACGCCGCAAAATCCTCCGAGCTCGAGGTATCTTCAAGACGGGGAGAGACGATTGAGGCGTTCCTCAATGGAGCGAGACGAGCAGCAGGACAATCCACGCCGGACAAATGGCCGCTCGGGTAAACCCGTCGACAGGCGCTGGGGGTCCCCGTTAGGTCACAGAATGCTATCCTGTGGACGCCGAAGAAATGACCCTACTTATAGAGTTGACGACAGGTGACCCTCACGGGACGCGCAACGCGTGATATTCAGGGCCGGTCTGTTGTGACGACCCGACGCCCGCCGTGCCACACTCAAATGGCTTTAGGCTGTCCCGGAAAAAAGACGCTCAGCTCTAGTAGAGCAGAGAGCGGCAATGTTTCTCAGGCTGTATCTCATCGACGACACGAGCTCGCTCGCCTCCGTCTCGTTTGTGGTCACGCTATCCGACCGAAACAAAGACCGGCACCGGTCACGTATCCTCTGTCGCGAGGCAATGACACGCTCGGTTACCACAGCTGAACTCAGCCTCTCCCCGCCGCGCCCCCTCTCACGGCACGCAACTGAAGTCTTATCGTCGCCGGAGAGCCGGCGTGAGAGAGCTCGCGCACGGTGTCGCTAGATCAAGGGGACCGGCCATACTGTCGTGAGATCGAGGATACCGGACGACGGACGTTGGACCGAGCCGGAAAGTGATCAGGAAGTGCCGCGCCGTCGGCGAAGGCGCCAGGCGGCTCATGTGGTCAGACTGGAGTATAACGGGAACGTGCACTGCGCTGCAGCGCACCGGGTAATGCTGTCCACTCGCCGACAGACGGCTGTCTCATTAGGCCGGCTGGAAACATGAATCACGGTTAATTATCTTCATGGAGCTGAAGGTTTGAAAGCTCGGCCGAGAGTATAGGAGCCAGTCGCCCTCAAGAGTCCAGAGCATGAATGCCGGGGTTTACCTGAACGACAGCTTCTCAGATCTTATCAAAAGCTCCGCAGGTCTTTGAACATACGACATTGATAGAATAAAGAGCTGAGTACGCCACAACTCGAACCTCGAGAGACTTGATAATTCTACTCGGAAAGCGACGTGAGCGCCAGCCACGTAGCTGACCCATTCCAGGGATCTACCTGTTCGGACACTGGGACTTTCTCGGATCACGTTGACCTCTAGCAACTTGCCAGCAGTCCATGCGACCTCCGACATGACCTGAGGTCTCTTTGCCCTTAGACGGTACACAATACCTCGGTATCCAAGATTCTGGTACCCCAGGAACCATGATCTCTTGCGGTACCTTATGACTTGGTAAAAACGATCCCTAGATCGCAATCGATGTGCCAGTAGTCGGTATTCTCAAGCCTCAGATACCAATGGTATAGATCTAGCAGTAGGTACTGCAGTGGTACCCCGGATATGACCTCTGTGGTACCCTTTACCCGGGTGCTGATTGCCTCCGGCAGTACTTTGGTACCCTAGTACCTCGGTACCTCAGAACCGAGGTACCGAGGTACCTCAGGACCGATGTACCGAGGTACCTCAGGACCGCAGGACCTCCGCGTGCCGTGCCGGACTGAAGCACAACCCCGCCGCCCGGGCTGCCCGCCTGCTGACCTCCAATTACACGTGGTCGCCGGCGGCAGACGCGATCCCGTAATTACCTGGCCGAGGAGACGAGCCGACGCGAGCCCGGCGGTGTCGACGAACTGCAAGGCCCCACCGCCCCACCGCCCCACCGTTCCACCGCTCAACCACTGCCTCCACCGCTTCCACCGCTCCACCCTCCACCGCCGCCCCGCCCCCGCCCGCCGCCGCCGCCGCCGCGCCTGAGACCGGGCAAACCCGCACCCGGAGCGATACTTAGTAACAACAATTAAGCACACTGTCCGGCTGTGTACCGAGGCCTTTTGTGTTGGCCTGCCTCCGCATATACTGCGGCATGAAACTCCGAGACATGCACGCTCGAGAGGGTAGAGAGAACTGGAGCAGCTCGAGTAGAAAAACTGGACCACTTCGGATAGAGAGACGGACCAGCTCGGATGTACGAGAACAGCACCAAGCTCGGAGTAGAAGACGGACCAGCTCGAGTAGAAGACAGGACCAGCTCGAGTATAGAGAGACAGACCAGCATCGGAGAGAAGACAGGACCAGCTCGGAGAGAGAGACAGACCAGCTTCGAGTAGATAAGCACAGACCCAGCATCAGAGTAGAGAAACAGACCAGGCTCGAGTTTCAGAGAGACAGACCAGCTCGGAGAGAGCAGACCAGGACCAGCTCGGCAGAATAGACAGGGACCAGCTCGGATAAGAAGCAGACCACTCGGAGCTAGAAGACAGGACCAGCCGGAGTAGAAGACAGACCACTCGGATAGAGAGACAGCCGACCAGCTCGGAGTAGAGAGACAGGACCAGCTCGGAGTAGAGAGACAGGACCAGCTCGGAGTAGAGAGACTGGAGCCAGCGATAAGGCGTCGGGGCGCTGACAGAAATACTAATGATTCAGCGGCGGATGGCGCAGATTTGAATACAGGACCGCTGTTGATGCGAGGAGAATCATGATGGATGGTTTCATAATGAGGTGGAATGGGCATCAGGAGGCTGAGGGTTTGGTGTTTGGATGCATTCTCTTTGATGACTAACCCGAAGAAGATGATAAACATCACACTGATATAAATTTTTGCTCGTGAAGGGCGAGCTGACACTAGCCGTTTTCACGATGGCTTATTTTGCGCGAAATGTTTTAAAACATCTTCAAAGATGTTTTGAAATGTTTTAGTATGAACTATGAAAGTTTTAGTATACCTACTTATTTTTTCCTTAACTACACAACTTTTGAAAGCGATTTTTGTCTTGAAATGTCTCTCAGAATTTTGCAATATGTTGGTAAGAATGTAGTATGTTACAAAATTTCATTTCCGCTTTCACGATGGACTAATTGACGAACAAAATGTTTTAACCCTCGCCCTACATTCTAAAATGTTTTAAAACATTTCGCGCAAAATAATCCATCATGAAAACGGCTACTGTGTCATGGAGTCATACTACCGTGTAAAAAGTCACACTTTTCCTTGTGTTTTACGACACGGCAAAGCATGATTACTCCCTGAGTGAGAGCACTAAGAGCCTCTAAACGGGTTAAGCTACCATCTGATCCCTCAGACACGGGTACGAAGATGCCGAGTAAGCGGTCCAAGGATTTATCGCGACCCGTCTTTTCAGCGATTATTTTGTATCCCCGATGCTCGGGATAAAACATCGCCGTCTACACTAATTGCTGACTGTCTAAAAAAAAACTTTTGACCGCAAATCCGATCCGAGACTCGTGGTATCCAGATCAAGTGGCGATGATAAATTAAAGGGAGACAAATTTAGTATCAGTGCAGATCGGAATCAGCTGGATATATCCCTCCTCCCGAAGCTCACGTCTGAAATGGATCGATTTCAGTTCAGTGCCCAACACTGGTGTGTGGTGTTCAGGTGTGTCTGCAGTTCGACTGCTTATCGCCCTCGGTTTCGTGTCTAGTACGCGTTCCACTGCGCCCGCCGATAAAACAACTTGCCCGGAGCGATCTCCGGCTGGCATTTCGAGAGTGTTTCGCCCACGTCTTCCAATACTCTAAGCGACGAAATACTACCGCTATTCAGTCAGTTTCATGCTGTAATGCATCTGGTCTCGAGGATTTCACTCTAAGGCGCCCCCAGCCGAGCACGTGTGCAGTCTTGGCTCCGGGTGGAGCCGAAATGGTCATAGCTAGTAGAAACTGTTTTGCAGTCCACTTGAGAGAGGTAAGCATTGTGGCTCTCAAGCCTCTTTCAAGTAGTTTTTGCCAAGGTGCGCTGCAGCACACTGAAACAGATGGGGTTACGTTTGACTCTAAATGGATCCACTGGGGACCATTTGACACCCGTTACTGTCAGACTTTAACCTTCACCGGAATGAATTGTTCGCGTAGTGCGCATTTCACGTCCCCCGGACAGGGCGCTCATTAGAGACCAGAGTATAAACGATCTCAGTACAGCAAACGCACGTATCCACCATCAATTATCCCTCAGCTCAGCAGCGGCCACCGTGGTTAAATATGAGACGGATCCTAGCTTTGTGCGGTGAACCCCAAGACAATGAGCTCCGCCCAGACACACATTATTACTCCCTCGGACCCTCAGCAGCCTGCGGTTAATACAAACGAGTTCATCACTCCACAGTCCACATGCTAAGCCGACGACGGCATAGCTCGGCAGTAACGTCGCGTGCTGGGCTCGACACTTTCCCCACTGAGCGCAGCGGCAAACAAGGCCTAGGAAAACGATTTATCACATATTTATCCCCATAACTTACGATGGCCTCGGCGGCTAGATGCAGTCCGGTGACACTCTAATACGAATGGCCGCTGCTTTGCATAAACGGCTTTGTGCGGTGCAACGGGTGTTTACGGAAAACAGCTCGTAAGCGATAACTTGTGGTCGCGTTCCGTGGTGTGACGCCGTAACACTCACAATGCAGCATTCTCTTGTGAGGACATGCAGCCGTTGTCACGCGTCGTTACATCAGCATGTGCCACACGAAGGGACTTCGTAACATGATATCCGACAGTGGGACGACTAGGCAGGCAAAACGTGTCTTCTGTTGAAGACATTGTCTGGAATTAACTTGCAAAGCAGGATGTTTGCCTACTTGTTCGAAACAAAGTCTATTGCAATCCTTACTCAGTACAACGATGACAATTTTAAATTGAATGATGGCAAGCTTAAAGCATGAGAACGCTGCACATTCTCTATTGTCCAGAAAATGTGGAACGTCGTTCGTGTATTGTTAATGACCGTCATTTTACATCATTTAGAGGAGGACATAGCACGCTACATGATTTCAAGTTTCAAAATGATCAAAACACAACAGACTCTGCTTTTCTATCGTTAGTCACTTCCAAACTCCATTTATTTTAACCTGGCTAAAAAGGCTGTACAATGTTTTATCGCTCTCATTTTGCTACCAAATCCCGCCACCGTCCCTTATCTCCAACTCATCACAGCCAATCTCTCTCCCAAACATCTCCCGGTTAGCGTCATGTCGTCACGCCCCTCTCCTCTAATTTGTGACCTTCCTCTGTCTGACCCCCCCCCTTCTCGGCGATCTTATCAGCCCTCCTTCTCTCCACTACCACCGCCTCTTCTCTGTTATCACCTCACCACTCACCTCATCTCACCTCATCTCACCGCCGGCGGCTGCGGTCACCTCATCTCACCTCACCTCATCTCACGGCTCACCGCCGGCGGCTGCGCTGGTCATCCCGCCAATGAATCGATTACTGCCGACGCTAAACGGTCCCGTATTAATTGGCAGCGGAACATCCGCAGGGATGGCAGCGAACACACTAACTGGCTTCGGCACGACCGGGCCTTTTAGTTGATGCGCTGTAAAACTGCAGCGATGAACGTGCTGTTAATGGCGGAGGGTTCATCAGATGTCGTGATGTGTTTCAACCGGCTGTTAACGTTCCAAGGAGACTGTTCATCAGTGTTTGATGGGGTTGGAGAAGGGCGGGCTGGACTGACGAGCGATCGGGAGATTCGTGATAGCCGAAAGAGGCACGTCTTCAACCGGTAGATTCACGTTGAATGCCCAGGAGAGACATAATACGAGAAAGAAACGAATTATGGCTCAAGTTCTTGGCTTCAAACTTCATAGAGTAACAACCGAAGTATTTTTTAGAACTATGCGAAACAACACTATTCTTTATAACTGTGTTTTTTCCATAGTGAAAAAATCCTGAGTAACTGCAGAAATCGTGTGGCCTGATTTGGACGAGTCGTTTCATCTGCGGTGTCTTATGATCTGTAAGTGGACCGGACAGACACAATTTCCCCAGTTTGTCATCCACCGTGCTGACACGGCCTGAGAACCAGCTCCTCATCCTGTTCATCTTCCCGCCTGGCGCCTGTTCATCTCTCCGCCTGTTCATCTCTCCGCCTGTTCATCTCTCCGCCTGTTCATCTCTCCGTCTGTTCATCTCTCCGCCTGTTCATCTATCCGCCTGTTCATCTCTCCGCCTGTCCATCTCTCCGCCTGTTCATATATCCGCCAGTTCATCTATGCGCCTGTTCATCTATCCGCCTGTTCATCTCTCCGCCTGTTCATCTCTCCGCCTGTTCATCTCTCCGCCTGTTCATCTCTGCGCCTGTTCATCTATCCGCCTGTTCATCTCTCCGCCTGTTCATCTATCCGCCTGTTCATCTCTCCGACTGTTCATCTATCCGCCTGTTCATCTATTGCACACCGTCGGTATGCGTGTTGGGTCAACATTCCACGGTGTCCGCAGACCGGGTATTAGTGGTGGGCAAGTGCCGAGACCCGCGCACCATTGGGACTCATTTATAACCCGAGTGTTGGTCGATGGCTCTACTCCACGAGAAAACAAAAACAACGCGCCCGGCGCCGGCCAGCGCGCGGAGAGGTGCCGAGCCTCTCACCTGTACTGTTAATGGCACTCTGAGTCCACCGTCCCAGCGCCGCGCCAGTGCACGAGGCCTCGCCTCACCTACTCGTTAATGGCACTCTTGGAGTCCGCCTGTTCCAGCGCGGAGAGTGCCGAGCCTCTCACCTGTAGTCCCACATCTGAGCAACTCTGAAGTCCGCCATTGACGGTCCACGCGCCGCAAGCCTGCCCGCAGCCCCCCCTCCACCTAGTGCTTAATGGCCACTCTGGAGTCACCGCTTACCAGCGCGCGGAGAGGGCCAGCCTCCTCACCTGTACGTAATGGCACTCTGGAGAGTCCGCCCCCGGCCAGCGCGCCGAGTACCCCGGTGCCGAAAGCCCCTCTCTCACCTGTGCAGTGTTAATGCCGCACTCGCATCCCCGGCCAGCGCGCGGAGAGTCGCGAGCCCTTCCTACACCCACCCTGGAGTCCGCTGGCCAGCGCCGCGGGAGCAGCCCCCCTCACCGACGGTGCCCGAGCCTCGACCTGCTTACTGTAATGGCCACTCTGGGCCCCGCGCCCAGCCCCGCTGCGAGAGGGTGCCGAGGGCCTTCTCACCTGTAGTGTGAATTGCACTCTGGAGTTCCGCCGTCCACGCGCTGGAGAGGTGCCAGTCTCTCACCTGTTAGATGTGTGGGACCTAGAGTCCGCCGTCCAGCGCGCGGAGAGGTGCGAGCCCTTCTCACCTGTAGTGTTGAATGGCACGCTTGAGTCCGCCGTCCAGACGCGCGAAGGTGCCGAGCCTCTCACCTGTTAGTGTTAAATGGCACTCTGGAGTCGCCGTCCAGACGCGCGGAAGAGGCCGATCTCTTCTCACCTCGTACGGTACATCGCCACTCGGACGCCCCGGCCCGCTCCAGGCCCGTCGAGAGGTGCCGAGCCTCTCACCTGTAGTGTGAATGGCACTCTGGAGTCCGCCGTCCAGCGCGCGGAGAGGTTGCGAGCCTCTCACCTGAGTGTGTAATGCACTCTGGAGGGTCCCCGCCCTCCAAGCGCGCGGAGAGTTGCCCGAGCCCTCCTCACTGTTAGTCCTTCCAATGGCACTCTGGAGTTCCGCCGTCCTTCTCCAGCGCGCGGAAGTGCGACCTTCTCCACCTGACGTTCAATCCACTCTGGAGTCCGCCGTGTCAGCGCGCGAGAGTTGCCAGTCCCTCACCTGTACTGCTTACATGGCACTCTGGAGTCCAGAGCAGACTGGGCTAAATATAAATTCGCCGAAAATGTGTTGCACAATTGCGGAAGTTCTTCAACTCATGCTTTGAAATTTGACAACATCACAAATATGGTATTAAAAACACGCTGTCCGACCTGCAGCCCTGGGAAGTTTTTATTTTGGATTGATAACCGTGTAAAGACAAATGCGTTATTTTTGCACTATGCTTAAAATTCCCCGCCATCGCAAACTTTGTCGTATTTTCTCCCGCTGAGCCTGGATTTCACCGCAAAGAATAACAACGTGGCCATAAAGTACGATCATGAAGTACATGAACTTATATTCATCTACTACATGCAGTGTAAACGAACGTCTACTTATACTTTTCCATGAATAACACAGCGACCGTATTTTGGACTACAGCTTCTGTCTCATTTCAAAAGAACGTAACTTCTCTGGAGAAGTTTGTGGCGCGTAGAGTAATTTGACAAAGTGGACAAGCTGTCTTGCGGTTTCTGAGAGTCAAGGAAATACTCCACTTGGTAATGCTGTCGACTTCTGTCGTATATATGGGCTCGTATAAACTCGCCGACGATCCTCGCTGGCGTACAATTCTAACTGACGGCATGGCTCCGGATCTACACAGCATTTGTTCGAACGGGGCCGTTAGGTCCGAGTGTGCTGGAAACAATGATTGATGGGAAACAAATGACGCCACACTCATTACGGAGAGGGAGGGAGACATAAGTATAGTTCTATGAATGGTGCGAGGGAGCACTGCTGCACAGAAGAGTAGCGTGTACAGTGTTCATTGTACAATTGACAGCTGTGTCTGTGCGGGTCGTTTGTCATTCAAGAGAAGAGGAAGTTGGTCTTCATCGGAATAATACTATACTTATGCCTGCCTCCCTCTTCGGAAGGAGGGAGGGATGTTCCCATGAGTTTGCCACATGATGTGACAAACTCATGGGAAAGTCGGTTTACGTTCGCATTTCAATTTTCAGTGATGCTTTGAAGTGTCGGTCGGGAGTCGGTAAAAAGGGCATGATTTGCATATTATCAGTATAGTGTATAGTGCATACTGCAAAAAGTATAACATTGAGTATTGGGCGTTTGAACAAAAGCGTTAGTTTTTTGTCAGCTTATATAAATATTTGCGTACAATAAGGACAAGGTACTAGCAAAGTTTAAATACTAAAGTCTTTAGTATTTACACTATGGTACTAGGTAGTAACATGAAACTATCGCGTATTCTTATATTTCCATATTGTCTTTTATTAGTGATATAATTTGAATACCACATGCAAGCGTAAAGAATGGTCTGTGATACCGGTTTGATGAGATAAAAGTATGCTCTTGGCTATAAAATCCTCAGGCTTACATTGATATGAAGACAAGACCATGTTTCACATCATTATGCCTTGTAAAGCACGGCAATACAGATGAATTGTAGTTAAATATCACATTCTTGCGGGAGCCCGAACGCATGTTAAGTGCCGCGTTAAGTACCTTCACCGAAACGGTGGGAAAACGCTCCTTCGCACATAACTTTAATCTGCAAAATATCCACCCAGATCCACAGTGGTCGCGATTATACGACCCGCCATGGAAAGCCACCACTCTCGTCTGCCGCTCATCTTTCATACCACTCCATTTCTCTTCTTTCTTCATTCAGCCGTTCTCCCCGTTCCTGCGCTATGCTCCCTCCCCCGCCCGCTCCCCCGGCCGAGTGTCCCCGTTCTCCCTCCCCCGCCCGTCCCCGGCCGAGTGTCCCCGCTCCCCCGGCCGAGTGTCCCCGTTCTCCCTCCCCCGCCCGCTCCCCCGGCCGAGTGCTGAATGGTCTCTGGCGCTGCTGTTTTGCCGACTGGCTCCATCTCTGCCTCCGGCCGGGGCAAATGCATCATCCCCGTGGACGGCCCGGGCGGCGGCGGTCTGGCCTGGAAAACAGCCGAGCCGGCCTGATAGCTCCCACTGCCCGACGTGGAACGAGCCGGGAGACGAGCTGGCCGGGCGGGCGGACGACGTGGGACGAGATGAAAGGCGAGAGGCGAAGCAAAAGGCAAAGCGAGACAAGATGAAGCGAGAGACGAGATGAGACGAGAGGCGAGAGGCAAGAGGCGAGCAAGTTGTACCGTTGTGGCCCCACCACCGGCAGCGGCCATCCGGCACGCGCGTCCAAAACAAAACATCAACGCTGCGGCTCGAGGCGGCCAGAAATGGTCCACCGATTCCGGAAGCGGAAGACCGCGCGCGTCGACGTTCGCTGTCGCGTCGGCGATGACAGCGGCGGCGGCGGACGCGGCACGGACGAGACGTGTTTGTACGCGCGTGTTGTGCGCGAGGCAAGTGTTTGCGGAAGCCTCGGAGCGTCGTGCTGCGGGCGGCGCGGCGGACCTGCAGTGGGCTGTAGAGAGGACATGCTGCGATATCAGCTTACGTAGCGCGTCGAGTGCGCCGGTGGCGCAGCAGCGGCGAGGCGGTGGCGCAGCAGCGGCGAGGCGGCGACGCAGCGTCGTCTGCTGTCAGACACGAGTGAAGGTGACGGTCCGTGGCGGCCGAGTGCGCCTTAATTGTCTCCGGGGAGCTAATGTGTCCCCGCCGCCCCGCGTTGGGCCCGTCCGTCCCAGCGCTTAGTCACCATAAACCTGGCTGAATGTACGGCGCGGGCGTCTGACAGGTTTCGGGAGGAAATTCGAGACTAGGTCGCCGGGTCCTGGGAGAAGAGACGTCAGAGCCAGTCCACGGGACGGTGTTGTCCTTGACAGGAGGTGGCCTGGCGCCTACCTGCTGTCGCTGGAAGTCGCCGGCCACTCTCTCTATAGCTCTCGCTCTACCTCACTCACTCACTCTCTCACTCTTCCAACATCCCCTCTCTATATCTTCCTCCCTCTCTCTCTCTGTCTCTCTCTCGTCTCCATCTCTCCTGCTCTCTCCTTCTTTCTCATCTCTCTCTCATCCTCTCTCTCTCTCTCTATCCTCTATTCTATCTCTATCTCTATCTCTATCTCTATCTCCTATCTCCTATCTCTATCTCTAATCTCTATCATCTATCTCTATCTCTATCTCTTCTCTTCTCTATCTCTGATGCTCTAATCTCTATCTCTATTTCTCTATATCTATCTCTATCGTCTATCTCTTCTCCTATCTCTATCTCTTATCTCTATCTCCTATCTCTATCTCTTCTCTAATCTCTATCTCTACTCTATCTCTATCTCTATCTTCTATCTCTATCTCTAATCTCTATCTCTATCTCTATCTCTAATCTCTATCTCTAATCTCTAATCTGCTATCTCTATCTCTATCTCTAAATCTCTATCTTATCTCTATTTTATCTCTATCTCTATCTCTATCTCTATCTCTATCTCTATCTCTATCTCTATCTCTATCTCTATCTCTATCTTCTATCTTCTATCTTCTATCTTCTATCTTCTATCTTCTATCTTCTATCTTCTCTATCTTCTCTATCTTCTCTATCTTCTCTATCTTCTCTATCTTCTCTATCTTCTCTATCTTCTCTATCTCTATCCTCTATCCTCTATCCTCTATCTCTATCTCTATCTCTATCTCTATCTCTATCTCTATCTCTATCTCTATCTCTATCTCTATCTCTATCTCTATCTTCTCTATCTCATATCTCTATCTCTATCTCTATCTCTATCTCTATCTCTATCTCTATCTCTATCTCTATCTCTATCTCTATCTCTTCTCTATCTCTATCTCTATCTCTATCTCTATCTCTATCTCTATCTCTATC